>MKEJ01039981.1:0-13379 GCA_001753735.1 Embelia ribes
AATATACTTCTTATTCTTTCAATTCGCGGCCCGTTAGTAAGAACCCTTGTCAGGAGCCCTTCGTGTTCTACTTCTCGAAGGCGAGGCTAATTTCAACGACAAATCATACGGTGACCGAATACACACGTAATCGCGTGCCTCATCCTGGTTGTAGTTGGAGAATGGCGAATCCACGTCATCTGGAAAAGGTCGAGGTTTACAAGAAACCCGATCCTCATCTTTGGGATAGAGTAAGCTACATCCTACACTTTTTATCTGCTTCGGGTTTTTTTTTTTTTTTAATCGGTTAACATCGTATACGGAGCATCTACACTATGCTTTTTCAGTAATCATAGACGATAAAATATATTTGGGTAATTAAACCTTCAAAGTTTTGAGTCATGGGTTACGCGGCTCAGCATGTTCGACGCTAGCTTGAAACATTTTAGCAGCAAAATCTCGGATTAAATCTTGAAAACTCTGTCAACGCCTTCGCTTCTATATTTTGTTTTCATTGTCCCATTCGAAAATTGAAGATTCTTTCGGTTTAAGAAAGTTTATATTTGTTCCGCTCTGACCCAAATCTTTGGTTCAGCCATTGACCTGCTACATGCGCCCAGCGTATGAAAAATGATTCACGTACTGACAATTATGTACTGACACATTAAAAACACCTATGTGGTGATATGATATTTGTACTAGTTATATGTTTTCCTTTTCTGACGTTGCATCTCGATGGTAGTTGGGTTTTGATCAGCTTTCGTTTTCAACATTGTACGACAGTCTCCCCGGAGAAACTGTTGCAGGATCATGAAGACGAAGCGACGAAGCAGCATGGTTGTGGACGTGGGCGTGTGTAGGGATGGTGAGATAAGTGAGGTATAGTCATACATACATATGACAAACCTAGGTCACCGAAATATTCATGGAGGGGCGTGTACTCGGTTCAGCTCTCCACTCGCATGTTTTCACGGGTTTCACGCTCTCATGCTCAGGCACCGGCTTTCGTTCAATGACCTGGTGAGCTAGTGGCAAACGATGGGAGATTATTTTCCTCTTGTTGTTCAATATTTGTTTTGGTTCTTTAGTTCTTATCTCAATTTCATTTATTCCTTTAGAAAAAATTTGAGGCTTTGTTGAGTTCTCTGAGAACTTCCATAGAAAATCTTAATGTTGTAGGCTAATTAAGTTACCCTAACTTCGAATTGTCTCAAAAGTCCTAAGAAAATTTTAATCGCATTCTTAATATTAGAATTTAATTTTTATTAATAAACTAATTAAGTTATTCTTACTTCTAATTACACTATGGTTCATTCCGATATGTGAAAAGTTTGACTAATAAGCTACAACCGAATTTGGAAATATAAATTTTAATAATAAAAAAATAATAATAATTTGCTTAAATAAGAAAATCCAATAAATTAGTTTTCTCCCCTAATTTTCCTAGTTGATGAGTTCCATATTAATTTGTCTATAAAATCACTAATGTTTATAAGCTGATTTATTTATACCTAAGATGCTATCGAGAGTTTGTCATCCTCCATAACTAAGCCTAGATAATTTTTGAATTACTCAGACAGGTTTAAAACCCTATATTTTTATACCAAATCAATTTTTGGATTAAGATTTACAAAATCATACTCATCAATTAGGGTCTTAAGGGATTTCACTAATTTATTGTTATTTTCTAGGCAATAATAAAGCTAATCTAATATGGTAACATTAAACGTAACAATATTTAATTTATAACATACCAATAAAAATATTGTAATTAATTAAAAAGATAATGATGTTAACAATTAAATAATTTAATCAAATAACAAAATTTAATTACAAACTTTTATTGACAATTGGTGGCAAATTTTCTACCAATAACTCTTTAAGGTGTAGTTACCCCCTGGCAATTAACCAAACCTAATCCGTTCAAATTTACTTCTATTGTCAATTTTCCTAGGTGATGAGTTTCATATTAGTTTATCTATAAAATCACTGATATTTATAATCTGATTTATTTCAACCAAAAACCTTCCAAATTTATAAGTCCAAAAATGAAGTTCACCCTTAAAATCTCTTTTGAGTTTAACTTATAAGTGTTGGATCTAGGTAACTTTAACTCACAAAATTAGAGACGGTTTTATAATCTAAGTTACCAAATTCTTTGTGTACAAAAGAAGTTCTTGTTTCTAATTCTTATTTTTTGAACTACATGTATGACGTATTCAGGCTTCTGCTCTTACTCCCGCTCCCGCTCCTGCTGCGCAAGGGTTTCTTTGGTTATAATACTGCTAGAATACTCATATGACTTCATGATTTTGTTACTTTATTTTATGCTTGCCAATTAACGAGTTTAAATTACATAATTGGATTGCACTTTTAAATATATGACCACTATTTTGACCTGCCTAATGACTATGCTAATGGAATTTCCAACTTTATTTTTCACCACTAAAAAAATTATAGATGATAGTGAGGTCAATAATATAAACATCAGTATATGCACATTTTTACAAATTACACAAGACCCACCGATAGATAATTACATAATATTCCAAGTGCTAAATAAAATTGAAGATGCTAAATACTAAATAAGATGTCAATATTTTTTATAGTGACTTAATGTTGCATCGATAGTGTGTCACTATCTTATTTGATTTTTTTCCATTCAATTTAGCATCAATTGATACGTTGAAGAACAATAATTAAGGGTGCAATAAATTATGATGTTCGCAGGTTGTACGCAATTAGCCATTATAAAATAAAATAAATTTGTCTACTAATCAATAATTCACGTGCTCAATTTTTAACATTTAATAAACTCGATGTTTTATCAATAGTATGTCACTGTCTAGTATGATTTTGTGAGTAAGTCTTATTCTCTTGGTGCAAAGATAATGCCGACTCTATTTCACACAAAATATAACTTCTTTTTTGGCAATTTAAAAACAAAAATATATATATATATATAACTTTTTATAACAAGTCTCGTGTAATGTTGTCTCGTACAGATAAATTATAAACTAAAACCATTTCATAATTTGATAGCTGTAGATATACGAATTTTGATGATTGGTTTTGGAAGTACCAGCTGCTAACATTAAAATTGAAGATGGAATTTTGAAAATTTTATTTTCTGACAATATTTCGATTTTTTAATAATTCCAAGTTAATGACAAGCAAATCTCTCAGTATTTGAAGTACATGCTTCAAGCATGAGATAGAGAGTTTGATTTATATGTGCTGCATTTGGAGCCACACTCTATAACTTGCTAGGTTGAACTCTGATCCGCATTAAGAATTATAGTGGGTGCGAGGCACTAAACCTTATAGACTAGTCGGACGACACAAGCTAATAGAAATCGCATATTTCAAAAAAAAAAAAAAACTCATAGAAGTGGGACCAGCTCGGGATACTTTAAAATTTTTATCATACCATAATTATTGTCATTTAATAAATAAAAAACATCAAAATATTTCGATTCCATTTATTATTTTTTTAAAATTAGGTATAAAAATCATTCCGTTCAAAGGCGGGTATCCGATTTTAAACCGTTTACCATTTATGTTTTAGCGATTCTCGTTAATGGTTCTGTTAAATCTATTTCCGAGCTATTTACCTAGCTATAATATTTTCTAATATTTACCTTGTTCAAATAAAAGAGAAATAGTATTATACATATTTCGAAACCTCTTCCTAAGAAAGTAGAATTCTAGTTACTAGGCTAACTCTAGAGGTCAAAAATTAAATTTTTTAATTTTCTATATATATTTGTAAAAAATTACGTAAATCTGGAAATTATTGTCCCTTTCTATCGCTCTTCTCAAATCTTAAAACTTTCCATTTGTTTCTGTGAAAAAATTGAAAATTAAAATTTCCAAATAATTATTTTGTTAGAAAATCTATTTTTTTAGGGAATATACAGTAGATACGAAGATAAATATCTTCTAATCAAAATGAACGATTTTTTTTTTCTAGAAAGACTGAATTAATTTCTTCATCCATATCTTCTTTCACTTTATTTATCAATGCAGGTGCCGCCCCCATTAAGGGAGTGTTGTTTGGTGCACCAAAATAGCAGTAGCAGGATCTTGTAGTTCAGTTTTGAGCCATAAGATTTTGATTTAAGAATTCAGATTTTTTTATAATATTATTTATTTATTTTTAAATTATAATTTTAAAAAATTTGAAGCATTGGATTAAAATCTTACGACATAAAATTGAACTACAGGATCCCGCAGCTCCGGCCTTGCGGAAGCAAACCCCACTCCCACCCATTAAGGGCCAACGCTATTGAAATTATGTGCGGTTTATGCGGTGCAGTTTTGTACTGTTATGTAAAAATATTATTATTTTTATCTATAAATAATTAGACAGTAAATATTTTTAGAAGATCTTAAAATATAATATTTTAACATTTTGATGTGACAAAAATATTAAATTTATTATCATATTATATTCAAAAATATAAATTTCACATTTTTGTTACATGTAAATATTAAAATATTATATTTTAAGATCTTCTTGAAAAAACATGATTTCTAATTATTCGTGGACGGATAAATTTTTTTTTATATGTTACGTTGAATTTAAATAATTTATAAATATTACGATAGTGTTTTTCAAATTTATATGAATTACTTTATACAAATAATATTTTTTACAGAATTCGATACCACAAATCATTATTTTATTTTCTATCTCCACATAAAATTTTAAAAATATTGCCACAATTTTTATAAATTACTTAAATTTATCACACTAATTATTTTGAAAAAATAAAAATATTTTCTTAAAAATAATACAAAACTGCACGGCAGAAACCGTATATAATTTCCTTCTGGCACAGGGACAGCATAGTGGTCACTCCACCAAATATGTACCTCTCTTTTTTTGGAAAGTCTAAACTAACAAAAAGAAAAAAAGTTATATTGATTCAAATATGTATATCTCAATAGGAATAATTATACTTTTTTTCAATTTTTGACTATTTAGGAAGGGACCTTTGGGTCTCTATCGTGCCCTTCTTGTCCTACCAATATTGGGGCATTGCAAATTTTATCACCACCAACTTTCATCCCATCAAATGATGATGGTCAAGATAATAGCCAAAAGTAAACATGGTAGTTGTAAAATGTAGTAATAATTATAATAGAAAATTAATAAATTATTTGGGAGGTGTTGAAGTTGTTTGTAAAAAAAATTGTACTAAATATTGGATTTTTAGTATTGTTTTCAAAATTATTGAAGGTGTCATATGCCCCTTTTGCTCCATCCATGATGTTCGGTTCGACACTTAAAAATGATAGCTCAAGCATATAAAAATTGTTCATAAAGGTTGAAAAAAAACTCTAATTTTTAATCTCGCACTAAAGAAATATTCACAAAATGATGTATTTTAGATTGATTTAGCGTATCCCGTTGATTATACAGAAGCCTCGTATTTTGGCTCCAGTATCATATTAAAATTCATATATTTTGCATTAAAAAAAACTACTATGGAAAAGAAACGAGCCTATTATAAAACACATGTTAGATAAATTTACAACGATGTGTGATGATTAACAAACCGTAGCACATACCTTGTGCTACATTTCTATGAATTAATATTTTTATAAAAATATTTGGAAGACTAACTTTTGTCAATTAAGCTCCCTCTAACAATTAACCCACGAGCTCGATAACTTAAACCCCAATCCTTTATCGATCTACAAGATAAGAATGCTTGTGATCTCACTTTAACAGGTTATTAAAACGCATATGCAGATAATATAAAAGACAAAAAAATTTTCCCAACGAAGAACAGACGTTGATACCAATCTAGCACAACTTTTTTCAAATTAAAGTTGTTCAAGTCGAGTTTTCTCTCTGTTGAGTTGTATCATAGTAGACAATTATATAATTTTGTAACCTAAATTCGGTAACCATGCCATGCCTTATTGACATGAGTATATTAGAAACTCTATTTTTAATTATAAAAATTATGTAATAGATCCTGTGTCACCAACTATATACCACAAATTCAAAACAACTGCACATGTGAATTGTGACATATTCTAATCATTATTCACCAATTTAATTTGACATTTGGTGGGTGTACATCTTCTACTTAAATTAACTATACCACATTTATCAAACGCACACTTTTGTACATATATCTCTATTAGACTATCGTCTTTTGTTTTGTTTTGTTTTTCTTTTTGTCGGTTCTTATTGTCACAGCTCACCAACCACAGGCATAAAATTTACTATCGTAGGGCTTCAGAAATTCCATAATAATATTATAGATGTTTGCGTTCAACTTTCTCATAAATTGATATAAATAATGTTTAAAATATCATTTGAATACTTTGTACTTGTGACCTAGCTGTGACGAGTTCGTACTCTAAACATAGCCTCTCTAATAATAGTATTATGTATATTGGACCCTCCTCAAATACGAAGTGAATGTCAAAAGAAGGCCACACTGTAATTAAGCATTGGTGATCGTCTGCGGCTCGATGCTTACTCAATTTATTTATTTATTTTTTATGGAAAGTGATTTTCAATATTATTTGGGGAAATATTCAAATTTTAATTGTTTAAAATTACATTTTGTGTTAATGGCAGTGATCGTGTCAGAAAAGTGCGATAGAAAACCTAGCAAATATATTAGGGACGAAGTAACAATTTCGAAAAATACGGGTGTCTATCTCAAAGATTCTACTAAATCACAGATTTTCTAATTACTATTCCTGTAAATTTATTTAAGAATTTTAAGCCTTAAATTATTATCTCTAATTTAATAATCCCTACTCTTAACATCGAGATGAGTTTTTAAAGATTTTAGAATTTAATTAAAGTAAGCAAATAACAACACAAACACTTAATTAATTAATAAATTTGCCCAATCAAAAAATCCAGTGGTTTCAACTACCACTTCTAGATCTTTTGAATTAGACAGTCTCTATTAGATGAGAGTTTCAAACTTGTCAGACCTACCAACTAATAGTTCCTAAAGATTAGTTTAATCCACCTTCTTTCCATAAGGGTAATACTAGTTTAGCCTGACATGGTAAAACTAATAGCAATAATAATTATAAAAAATATAATCTTCATCATCATGTAATTGATTAATAGAAACTAATAGAAATATGTAGAATCAACAATAATTAAAGACCAAATAAACTAAAACAATAATTAAAAAGAACAATAATAATAAAGAACGAATAAATTTAAATGACTCAAGAAAAATATTAGAATTTAAAATAAAAAAAATTAGTAAAATTATATGTCACCACAAAACTATAGTTTTTATGCAGTTGATAGAAAAAAAAAATATAATTGTACTAATAAAAAGGATGAAACTGGAGCTGCTTTATGATCTTCAATTACCGCGGCTATATGTGAATCCCCTTTCTTCTTTTTTATATCGTATGTTGTATATATATGTATGAGCTGGGTTTTTATTTGATTTTTTCTTTTTCCCTTTTTACAATGGGCTTGTGCCACGGCCCATTGTAGCAAAATTTATAAAATAAAAACTTTTGGTCCTCATATTTTCATTTGGTCTTCACATTGATCTCTTGTTTTGTGGATTCGTCAATTCGTCTACTTTGACAACTTTACACCATTTCACGAGAAAAGGGCTAGGAACGTCCAAATCGATCCCCGTAGAACCATCGGAACCATATTTCCGCACCCATACCAAACTTGATAGGAGAATAAATTCCTACCAACACTAGATTTTCTTTAAACATTTGCAATGGTCTATGGACAATTCATTTCACCAATTTTGGGTTCAATCTAGTCCTAAAACCGTGCATTTTATTCACTTTTACTTGAAAAGCGCAATATTTATCGTAATATCACAATTCTTTATATATTATGCATTAATTATATTTTAAGTTCTACAAATGCACTGTGTTAGCATCTTAATATGAAACGTTTAAGCTTAATTAAGAATTATAGTAAGTTATGACTTCCTTACTTGATTCCCCAATTATCATTTTTGAAATTTACGCTCTCCTTTTTTCCTTAGATATTTCTTGAATTTTTGTGTGAGTATGGCTATATCATCTTCACTTGATTCACTGTAATGTTCTTCAAGTAATGTGCTCTTTAGTATAATGCCCCTTCCCCTTTCCTTTTCTGTGGCCTCGTGCTCTTCCCAGCCATCCATATTAATCTTATATATAGCTAAGGATTCCATCCATTAGCCGAGAGAGTATTTTTCAAAGTCTTAAGCTTCCATGTGAGCGGTGTCCTTTGGAAGCCAACTTCTTGGAATACTTCTTAACACTTTCATACACATCTCCTTATTTGAATACTCTTTATCAAGACACTTCAAATTATTAATAATTTTAATATATCTATCATGCATTTTGGGAATGGTCTCATTTTCTAGCATGCGAAACATTTCATATTGATGAACTAACATGCAAACTTTTGATTCTTTTACAAGACTAGTTCCCTCATGCATGGTCTCAAGCATATCCCAAATCTCTTTGGTAGTTTGACAAGATGAAATCTTGTTGAACTCATTTTGTAATTAGGTACAAATTAAGGTGTTCATAGCCTTACAGTTTTGGGAGTAGGACTTGGCCTCAATATCATTAATATTCTCTATTTCAATAATTGTGTCTTCTTTCTTTGGAAAAGTGTACCCATTTTTAATAAATTTCCACTCTTCCATATTTTTTTAACATAAAAATATTTGCATACGTTTTTTCCAATAAGTATAGTTTGACCTGTCAAAAAATGGAGATTTTGAGGTGTAACTTCTCTCTTGAACAAAAATGGGTATCATGTTTGTCATAAATTTTTGCTCAAAAATTGTTAAGTTTTAAATAAAGAGACCTTTTTCTGATACCACTTGTTGTCTTTTAGGCAAACAAGGCGAGGGAGGGGAGGGGAGTAAATTGTGTAAAAATAGAACTTAATTTTCTTTTGACAAAATAACCCTTTAAACAAAAATATTAATAAAATAAATAATTAAAATGTAAAGAGTTAAAAGAAAGAAAAATGCAAGCCGAGTTTTATAGTAGTTCGGCCAAATATCCGTTGATTCCCTACGTTCATTCTCTCAAGTCAAACCGGATGAGGTTCTGTTATCACCAACGAAATGATTATACCAATTGCTAGCTTCACAAATGTTAGCTCCTTTCTACTTAACACAACTTCTTAAGTTAAAACCAAAATTCTTCGAGATTGATACAACTTTGACTTTAAAATTTAGAGCCAAGAAAGCCTAAGATATATTTATGAAAGTGAAAGAATAATGCTTTGTAAAACTTATAAAATAAGAGAGAGAAGTAGAAACCTATTGCTTTTCTTTTAGATGATTTGAACTTCTCTTCAAGATCTCTATTTATAGTCTTCAAGCTCAAGTCGATTTATGGAAAACAATTCTTAAATGATGGGAAATGAATCAACAATTTCAATTTTTTATTACATGACCGTATATTGTTGGATATGTGATTGTAGTCTGACGCGTGACCGTAGTTTGACACGTAGTTGACCATAGGTGGTTGTTGGCCTTTAACAATCTGCTATTATGATTTTTGGTTGTTTTGACCCTTTTGTGCTTTAAATTTGGTCTTAATTAAAACACGAAAATTGTAAATCTTTAAATTTTCTTTTCAGAAAGATAGAGCAAACTTTCATTGGATTTACGAGCTGAGAGATATTCCTATTTTAAGAAACAATGTTGATTTTGAATGCTTGAACTATTTTTCTTCCTTTTTTATTTTTTGCACTTGAATTGGATTTTTACCAAAGCACGAAACTTGTAAATATTTGAATTATCTTTCTAGACATATTTCTATAAAAATCAGTTGGGTTTATGAGATAGGATATGTGGCCATCTTACTAAACAACTTTCATTGAAATATATCGTTTAGGCCTCTACTTTTTCAAGACTTGTTTTTCTTCAAGTTGTGTTGTGTTTTGAGCGTGTAATAGATTTTGTAACTTCACAAAAACTTGTCCAAATGTTATCTCATAATGAGCATAAAATTAAATTTTGTTTCTGACTCATTTTTCATCATCACAATATGTTTGATCAAACTTGGGCCAACAATTTAAAATTAATCTTAGTCACTGTTTTATCGGTGAATTTGTTAATTTAAAATTATTTATTTATTAATTTAAAATTAATCTTCGTCGCTATTTTATCGGTGATTTTATTAATTTAAAATTCATTGTAGTTGCTATTTTTCGAGGAATTTATTAATTTAAAATTAAATTTAGTTACTATTTTGTCAGTGAATATATTCATTTAAAATTTATTGTAGTAGCTATTTTATCAGTGCATTTATTAATTTAAAATTCATAAATAAATGTCGATGGATTTTATTAATTATAAATTGATAAATTTTAGCATCTAAACATTTTAACAACTGAATAAACAACAATTAAAATAAACATACAATCCATTAACAAAAACAAAATATTCATTACAAAAAACAAATATTTAAAGTATGTTTTAGAAAAATAAAGCGAATTACTCTCAATCATCAGAATGATGTTAGTCGTCCAGACTACAAGGAGGCCGAAACAGATGTTGGACACATAGTGACACCTGGTTGCTCATTCCCATGTTAGCCAACATCTGTTGCACCATCTCTTGTACCATATCCAGTATTGTTGCATGCAACCGTTGGCTATCTTGTCTCAAAATCTCAATATCTTCCTCCCATTTCTTATTATCCCGATCCAGTTGCACCAATTCTATCTCGCAGTTAGTTTTTGTGCCTTCATCTCAACCAACTTCTTTTGCATCTTATCCCATGATGCCCTATCATGAGAAGTTGATCGACCAGTAGATTTGCCCTTTTAAGTTTCCCCTAAAAGCGAAGAATTACTACTATACAACCTACGACTTTGCAATTGATCAACGACTTTGAGGTGTCATCTTTAGTCGTTTGACTAGGCCCGGCTTCCACCACCTTCTTCTCTACATAATCCTGTTATTAGTTCAAACATAGAAAAAATAGTTAACACATAAAACTTTACTAAAAGCATAACCTATGCATTTAAATTTTATAAACTTACAGAAATCCACTTTACTTTCGATGTAATTAACTCATTTGTTTCCTTCTTCTTGTGGGTGGCAAGCAAAAACTCGAGAGCACTAACCTCCCCACCCTTTTTAGCTTCCTGCACAAGAAGAAAAATGTTATTATGATGAAAGATATAAGAAATCAAATATAATAAAAAATAATATTAAACAAGTAAAGTTTACCATTCTGATCTTGTGAGTCTAAAAAGAGATTGAACCACCCCGCAATGCTTTGATGGGGCTCCCTTACCGCTTCTCCGATTCTTGGAGCCATGTTGCGAAGCAATTTTAAACTCCTCTATCTCCTAGTATCCTTGACAACTATTTAAGACAGACACCAATATGCGTTTCTTCTTCTTATTCGGAAGAACTTTATAAAGAAAGTCCGAGTATTGTTTATCCGCCTTCGGATTCCAAGTTTCACGGATCACATCATCATACTCGGGATCCCAATATGCATACTTCTGTAAAAATTAATTAGTATATCTCCATAAGATTCGAAGGTGTATACTATTAATAAAACAATAAAAGTGTATAATATTAACACAAAAATAATGAACATTACTCGAAACTCCTCAAAATAGAAGTCTTTCGTATCGTCCTTGACTTTTTTCCAAGTAAACCTTTACTTATCCAATCTATTCTTAAATGATTTATCAATTATATAAGTTGCACTCTTTGATGGCAACAACTTATTAAAAATGTTAAAAATTACTTAAATATATAAAAAATGTCATTTATATATTAAATGAAAAATATTAAGATTATCAAAAGATACATACTCATTACCTTCGACCCAAACATACAACTTTTATTTTGGGGGAGGGGGGTGGATGAAGATGACAACAGGGTATCATTAGCCTTTGTTGTGCTATCCGAATATAGGTTCTCGACTGCTGGTGGTGCGGTGGCCATAATGGGATATCGACAGTTGGTGCTAAAGTAGACAAGGATGGGGTCTCGACAATCTTTATGTCAAGAAATGAATCTATGATTTCCTCATCCTCGTCGCGGAGCTATAATTGGGGTGGACCATGACTGGCCGACATGAGCCTCGATCACGACCGTAGGTACCATCACTACGGTTTGATTTACGACTGCCTAAAGTTTGGTTGCTTATACTATTGTTGCCTCCTGTCTTGCTACCTCCAGACGTTCTATAACCTAAATTTATCTACATATTTGCAAAGTCAATTCTAAGAAAATTTCAGCATCTTTTCAGCTTATATACAAGATTTTTCACTTTACTTTCTCAACATAAGAATTATTATTTCATACTCAGACAATAAAAAGCAACTAAGTCGTTACCAAATCCTATTATACAAAACCCCTAAAATAATTACATTAGAATCATATCTTTTAGGGGAAAAAATTCATTTAAGCAAAAAATTCATTCGAGTTTTTGGGATGTTACAATCATAATTCATATCGTAGTAAGATTATCGTGGAAAAATTGATATATGATTACATTAATTTATCATGACATTCATCATTTTGTAGAAATAATAATGTAACATTATCATTATTGTCGTGGAGCATATCGTAGAATAATTATATGACTTACACTAATCACATCATGATTCGTAGTTGGGGGCATTTTTTATATTCGTGGACATTTCGTGATAAATTACATAGAACAACATAGTTATTCTATTCGTGAAATTCTGTAGATTTCAGAGGTTTTACAGGCTTGCCTATTGTAGAATAAAGGCATAGCTATTCGTAGAATCTAAAAGGCATGAATATCTTAAATTTGTTGTATCGTAACATTTATCGGAGTATTGGTAGAAATAAGAAATTGAGTCATTTTCTATTTCTTTTCTGGACACATAGTAAACCTTATAAAATTTGTAGAAAGCAATTGAGGTCATACAATCTCACCGTGAAGGCGGGAAACCAGATCTGGAATACATCCATTGCGCGCGTCACACTTGGTAGCGGAATATTGAAGGCTAGGTTGCATCGCAATCTGTGGCGGACCTTAGCAATTTTCGAGAACTCGTAGAAATATTAGTCCCACTTTTAGTCATTGCCATAGTCGTGTCGTAGTCGAGTTAAGGTCTAATCATTCATTAGTATCATGTACTCATCGTTATACATGAGCATTCATATGATTACATTCGTACCTTATGCATATTTACCTTACATGTTATTTGTGGATAGTAAAATTCATTACTTGTACAAAGCATATTTATACTTTATTTTCGTTGTTGCATATTCCTATGTATTAAGACTCCATAATCTCGTATATCATTATTGATTGGCCATCTAACCCATTTATCTTTCTGTTTTCCCAATATGTCGTGCCCTAAATCCTGCTAACCTGGGGACGCGAGCATATATAAGAATAAAGGAAAATAGAAT
>MKEJ01039988.1:0-18231 GCA_001753735.1 Embelia ribes
CTCTCTCTCTCTCTCTCTCGGTAGAAGTCTCCTTCCCTCCCATGGCGGCCTTGGGGCAACTGCTAACTCAAGCTCGCCGCTACTGCTTCACCAAATCCCATTCTTCTCATCTCTCTTCTTCCATCATCCTCCTTCAATCTACACCGTCCACGCCTCCACGTCATCCTTCACACAAACCGTTTTCTGATTCAGAAAAACAGGTAAATTTCATCAAATGGGTTTTTATTATCTATTTTCGAGCTCATTTGGAAACGGCTGTTCTGAAAAAATGGTTAATTTGTCAGTAAAGTTGATATGATGATTTTGGATTTTTTTTTAAAGTTCTTTTTTGATGATTGAGCCACTGTTTACTATCATTTAAATTTATATACATTGTTGATAATGGGTTTTTGCAAAATTGTTGTTAATTGCAAGTGATGATTTAAAATGAAATGGTACAACTCCATATATATTTTGAGCAATGCTAGTGCAACCAAAAACCCTATCCGAAACACTTACTCATACTATACTCAGAAATTAATTACAATACATTAAATATAGTACAACCCAAAATAGCAATTTTTTCGTGACATGTAGCGCCATGTCAGCGGGTAAGATTCGTGGGTAAGGATAAGCGGGTCGCAAAGCATATGCCACATAAGTTGAAACTATAGGTAAAAAATTCATCAGTGCTAAAGCTACAGATAAAAATTTTTAGACAAATGATTGTACCATCTATAAAAGTTACCCAATTCTCTTACAAGGTGTCAAGGAGAATTTTTGTATGTAATTGGTTTTTAGATATATTGCATTAATGACTCAACTAAGCTTCTCCTTGCCACGTCAGCAGGTAAGGGAATCAGGTTGAAGTTTCGGATGGATGTGACATTGCTCAAATTTTTAACACTTAAATTTGAAATATATAGTGGGGTTTTTTTTGAAAGATATGGTGGGGGGAGCTGAAGTCCTCTAGCCACCCTTTAGTTCCATACTTGTGCCGAACCATCTCAACCGTCAGTTCATCTTTTATTGAGAATTGACGACACATATTTTGATTAAGGCTTAGTGTATTGTTTTCAGTTTTGATAAGATTTTGAGGACTAAGGAGTGTGATTTGTTTAATTACATTGTTTTCTTATATTGCCAATTACTATGCATGAGTAGCTATTGCTTTCGATGCTTCGTATATTTCTTAGGACTGAAAGCCCTAATCTTTACGTTCTTTATCCCCTAATCAAAATTTTAATTCACAGTTTTTTCCTCACATATGGCTAGTTGATGTTCCTTCTATGTATGCAGAGTGGGTTTTCTTTTCTTGCTTGTCGAAGATTTTCGACATATACCGACACTCCCAAATCAGGTGATGGTGCCTTTCCCTCTGATTTGTTGTCTACGAAGAAAGTTGCTGCTCCAGAACATAAGCAAGGTATGGGAAAGTCTAATGACTTGATAGAGTTTCATTCCCAGCTACTGACATTCTAGTATATAGAAGAAAAAAAGATACCGAATTTAACTTTAGGAACTGGCTAGACTTCCTATGTGCTTATCTTGATTGGTGTATGATAAATTGTTGCTGTGATGTTTTATGTGCACTAAGATTGGCAGAGGAACCCCCTTTTTCCTTTATTTACTTGATAATTTCAGCTTGAAAAGAATTAAAGGACAAAGCTGCCAGGCTTCTTTAATTCTGATTCGGGTTCTTTAAGGGACTTAATTATCATAAAGAAAAGGCTTGTTCAAGGGACCCTATTGTTCGTTCCAACTATTTACACAAAATTTCATCCCTGGGACTGGGCTGCTATGGACTTTTCTTCCCTTGTTATAGCAATGACTTGTCTTTTCTTGCTTGTTCCAACTAATTCCTCCTATTGTTTGAACAATTTTATATGTGAAAACTAGCTAAGTTATTCCTTGCTCTATTTTAACTGCCTCTGCTTGATAATTTAGCTTATGATGAGTGAGTGTATAGCTTTTCGTGCCTTTTGGTTCATGATGTTGAATGTAGCATCGATTGGAGAACTGAATTAAAGTCAGTTTATATTTGCTTAGTTGTTGTAATACCTTTGCATTCCTCTCAAGTAATGTAATCCCAGTCTTCATTAAGAACTCTTGGTAATTGTTTCCTAGTTATCCCCTTCACTGATAATGGGTGCCATAAGCTGCGAAGGTTTGACATACATGATTCTATGTTTGTTTGGCTGATTTTATTATGAAATGGAGCAATTGCTTTCAGTGAATAAAATATTTTGTTATCTTATTCTGGTTCCTGCAACATAGGTGTGTACACATGGTAATGCAAGGTTTACAGTCTCTTTATTGTTAGGAATACTTTTCTAATATAGTGAACTGATGTCTTAGGAATCTATCAGGATTTGGTGATGCCTATTACAAATTTTCATTATGAAGACAAAGGTTTTATGGTTTTGGCTGGTGATGTATTTGACGTACCTATCAGGAAAGATATTGTCCATCGTGTTGTTCGATGGCAGCTTGCAAAGCGACAACAGGTAATTATGATAGGAGCCTGACGGTGAGAGGACAGTGTAGACACAAATATTTAACTCAGCTTTAAAATTTTGAATTAGTGGGTTCACTTTCCTTTCCCTTACCCCATGACAAACAAATATTGTTCTTCTAATTGTGCATAAGACTATTGGTTCTTTTAAAATCTCCGTGCAGGGAACACATTCAACAAAGACTTTAAGTGAGGTGAGTGGGACCGGAAGGAAACCATGGAACCAAAAGGGTACAGGCCGTGCAAGGCATGGAACGCTTCGTGGGCCACAGGTAGGCGTTTTTTCAATTTTTTCAGTGGGATGATCTGCTTTAGCATTACTTTGTTGTTTAACAGATGCATGCCTAAAACTAATATTAATAAAATTGAGGGGGCGTATGTAACAGTTTAGGGGAGGTGCCGCTATGCATGGCCCAAAGCCTCGAAGTCATGCTATCAAGCTAAACAAGAAGGTTAGGCGTTTAGGGCTTAAGATTGCATTATCAGCTCGTGCAGCAGAAGGAAAGGTGAGTCTCTCTCTTTATCTCTCTCGTCTCATTAGCATCATCTCTTATCATCACTAACAGACTCCATCGCAAAACTTTTACAGCTGATGATTTTTGATGATTTGGAGGTTCCAACTCATAAGACCAAGAACATTGTGAACTATGTCAAGCAATGGGAGGATGCAAAGAAATTTCTGCTGGTGGATGGTGGTCCAATCGATGAAAAGCTCAAGTTGGCTACCCAAAATCTTCACTATGTAAACATATTACCTTCGATTGTAAGTGAAGCTTACTTTGTCAATTTCCACCTGTTGATTTGCAACTTACCTTAGATGTGTCTTCAGTGTGGCTTAACTTGCGTATTAGTATAAAATCAACTGACCAAAATTTTCCCATTTAGATACATGTCTGGCTTCTGATTTTTTTGTTGGCGTTTGCTTTTTTTTTTTTCAGGGTTTAAACGTCTACAGCATTCTGCAACACGACACGTTAGTGATGTCGCGTGATGCGGTGAATAAAATTGTGGAGCGAATGCACACTCCAATTAATCGCTAAAGTTATGTGTTTGTAGCTTTGAGGCTGATATCCATCCAACTAGTGTTTCCCAATCATTTCATGGTTTGAGCAAGTTCATTTGAGATCATTTTATTTCCCCCAAAATTCGAATTACAAAGATGATATGGAAATTGAGGCATCATTGTAGAAATCTGATCTCTCTGTGTTCTGTTGGTTTAGTTTATTTTCCCCATTTGGTAATTTAGTTTTAGTTGCTAGCGCAGCCCCTTGTATAAGATTTTTCTTGATTATTTACAGTAAAAACCTCGTGAAAACACTAAGCGATTTTGAATATTCGTACTGTTGCCACAATCAAAATGGTGTGGTCTTATTCGATTGTAATTTATCAGATTTTTTTTACTTAAAAGTTGGATAGCATTTGGTTGCTCAACTTTTAAGTTTGAGCGTATTTATTGTTTTGGCCTAAATAAGTTTTAGATTTTATGTTGAATGCGAGTAACTCGTTTCTCAATTGGAAACAAGTTGACTTATTTGCTTAACAGCTACGACCAAACAAATCCTGTGAATGCATGGCAAGCTCGTAATGGAAAGTTAGTTAATAATGCATGTGTTATCATACACATGATAGCAACTACAAAGGCAAATGCAATGAAACCAATGGTGTTCAATATGACATGAAATTCTACTATTAGCTTCAATTGTAACCTAGTATTTGGCTAAACCAGCGCTTCAGAGTTCTCCCTTTATAGACAAGTGATCAAATATTGACCATCAACTTGTAACATCGGCGTCCAGTCCAGCAATCATCGTGCTCAAATGTTTGTCATGCCATGTGTTACATAAAAGGTAGCTCCAACGGTATAGGAAGCACAGCCACTACACTTTGTTACGTGAATACTTCACCTATCGACCGTAACAAAATAATTGAACCTGCAACCGACGAGGAAAAAAAAATAGAAAATGGCCAGCTTCAAAAATAGTACTAAAACCATCAATCCAATTCTAAATTGGAGCAGGAAAACAGTGGCTGAAAGCAAAATCCAATTGACCACCTAGTTTACATTTTAATACATGTAATTGTTCCAAAATTAAACCAAAAAACAAAAGATAAAAATATATAACAGCTAAAAATCGGGGAAAATTGCTCATCACGGAGAAACTATCTCAATTTACCAAAATCGAAATAGACTCCAGACTCTAATCGCGCCTGGTCCTCCTCCGAGGTGCAGCAGCGGCGGCATCAGTATCTTCTTTCTCATCCTGCTCTTCTTTCTTTTCACCGCTAGCTTCACCTTGGCTGTTAGACGTCTCAGCTGTTGACGTGGCACTGGTCGGTTTTGCCTGGAAATATCACAGCGTTTGCAAAATCGAATATATGTTACAAACCAAACCAAACGCTGAATCCGTCCAATTGTACGAACTCAAAACTAAGGACATTCAAGTATCTTTACCAAGGAGGGCAAGCAACTTACAGGCTTCTTCCCACCGAAGAGGATCTTGAAAAGGACTGAAAGGATCACAATTATGACGGAAACAATGACACCAATTGTGAGGTTTGGTTGTTTCTCTGCTTTCTCAATAAGATCCTGCATATATGAACCAAGCAAGACAATATATCATATATCAAACCATAATTGTAGGAAGTATCGCTGTATGTCTACAATCTATCAGTGGAAATATCTACTTACCAAAATTTGAGACTTTTGGGCACTCAAGAAAGGAATGTCGGCAATTTTGTAGAGAACATCAAACACAGTTTTCTGCAAACACCATGTGAGCCAAAATACATCAATAAAGAATCACATTACAAACTCAGCAAAACAAAACAACATAAGAATGGAACAAACAATTACCTGGACACCTTTGAGACCATCGGAAAGCCCAGAAGCAGCTTCCTCAGCCTTTTGCTTTTCCTTCTCAACTTCGAATTTCGGCTTCCAGGTCTTCACCCTGTATGACTCAGCAATCTTCTCGTCGCCAGCTATCAAGATGTTGTCAAACAAGATACCATCTTGCATGGTCCAGATCTCAATTCCGATAGCAGCAATAGGCTCAAAGTCGGGTCTATCGAGCTCGAAATAGTTAGGGTTAGCAATCTCCTGTGGCTTCCAAATACCCTTGTAGTTGGGGTTATCGATCATAGGGGCGTGCCATTTCCCCTTGTAGGCTGGGTTCCTCTTCATTGGCCTCTTCCACTCGCCACAACCAGGAGCAGCCTCACACTTAGGATTATCAATCTTAGGTGCCTCAAATTCACCATCTTCCTCATCATCCCAATCCTCTGGTTTAGTAGCCTCAGGGTCATCGATCTCTTCGGGCTCATCGTCTAACCACCCCTCAGGTTTCTCAGCTTCCTCATCGAGAATTTCCATGGGTGCATCCTCATCCCAATCCTCTGGTTTCACTGCTTCGGGATCAGGGATTTTCTCTCTCTCATCCCAATCCTCGGGCCTCTTATCATCAGGGTCGGGGATAGTCTTGGATGGGATAAGTGCTGGTTCAAAGTCCTCGCTAGAGAGAAAGTTAGCTTTCTTCTTCTCTTCGCCGTCAATAAGAATACGAACCTCATTGTTGGGCTTAAGAATGGCAGCGTAAACATGAGTTAGCTTGTCAGATGGGACCGAGGGTGGGTACTTGAGATGATGCTCAATATATTCTCCATTCTTTGGGTTCTTGTGCTTTAGAATGAAGTGGACCTTGTTTGTCGCCCCACATTTATCAGGGCCGAACATGATAGAGTAAGGAGATTCGTTGTCGAATTCCTTGGCGACCCATCCGGCCTCCTGAGGGCGGAGATATTTTAGATATGCACCACCGCACTCGAGCCCCTCCTGGAGGCGGGTTTCGAATTGAAGGACAATGGTTCCATCCTTGAAACTGACGGGCTCATCAAGCTCCTTAACTATTGCATACTTCTTGGCCTTCTCGCTCACAAGAAGCCCATAATCATCATGTCCCTTGCTCTTTGCGTGTTTCCACACACCTAATAACACATCACACCACGTATAAACAACTCCATGAAACCCACAATACCCTTAAATGTTTCGGCATATTAAAACTGTTGAAGCTGTGATATATACATCAGGTCCTTTAGAAATATTTAAAACGGATCGCATCCTCCCAAAACTAGGAAAAACCATTGCGAAAATTTCACAGGTATGGATGAATAAAAGATGATAATGACAGAGTACAAAAGAAACACCACATAAAAGATGCTCACGTGGATGATTTAGATATTTCAAAACCAGAATCTGAATTTGAAAATCAACAGAAACTCAGAAATTGCAATTTTAGTATGTTCTATATTAATGATGAGTAATCATAATGGGCATCATACAGGAATTCTGGGACCACTCTTTCCAGAGTAGGGCATTGAGGCAAGACAGAGACATTATAAACGAAGAATATCAAGAACAGGTATTCCCAACACAACCATTATTATTTTTTTTAGCTCATCAACTACCCACAAGGCCGATATATAATCCCAATAAAACTATATAGAGTGCAACAATTACAACTCCAATTTTTCCCTTAGCTGAAATTTCTATTGCTTCACACAATCCGGAAGAAGCCTCTATAAAGCCACTGCTACTACATTACTCAATGTATAACCGATAAGATTGAATATATGTGGTAAGCGAGAAGGAAACTGCATCTAACCTAAATGATTTGAAATATAATTACCAAACATGCAGACATATAATAAACTCACAGTTTTCCAAACAAGAACTCCATTTAAAGTGCCAAAAAATCTTCACATTGCTGATAGAGATATCTCACAAGCACATTTCCTAATAATAATTGAGGTGCACCCTAAGATATAGATACATATCCAAGTTAAAGCCTGGATTGTTGTTTGATGGTGTTTCTGTTTTGTAACATGTGATGTTCGATAAAAGCTAAAGCTCTTGCTTTTAAAAACCAACATCTGCTTTTTTAGGCTAAAATTCTGGCTTTTTTAAAACTGGTTTTTCTTTTTCAAATCATAATTAGGAGAATAAACTCAAATTCTAAATAAATGGATTCTTTAATCTTTTTGCCAAAAAAAATAAACCAAACACAATCCTACTCTCAAATCAACTTCTAAAATTTATCTACAAAAACACTAAACTATATCCGCATTGACAATCAACTTTTAAACGCAATTTAGAGAAGCAAATCTTGAAAACCACTAACATTTTTAAACTAATCTTAAATTTAGCCATTAGACTGCCCCGCCAACACGTGGCAACAACAACTATCAATTCAAACACCAAACACAGCTGAAATAGGTAATGCAGAAGTAGTTAACAGCACCCAAGCACATAGAAACGGAACAACAATATTAGCAGGGATGAACATATAAGTTTGCTAGAAGCCTATAGCTTTGAAATTTTCCAACGGGTATTTTTTAGTGTAAAAAATTTTAAAGCAGCTTTAGCACCCTATAAAACTTCCAACCTTTAGCCTCGATGAGTAATTTTATACGAGTTCAGCGCCCCCAATATCGTCCTCATATCCTAACCCTGGGTCCATCGTCCTCGATATTAACATCTTAACGAAACAGTCAATTGTACACAACAATATCTATCGATCAACAGTATATAATAAATTCATGTCCACATTTACAAACCTTGGTAATCTCCCTTCTCGGACACGATCCATTTCCCCTCAAACGACTCGTCAAACGACTCGTAAAAGATCTACAACATAGAAACACACAAAATAAAGATATAAACAATTACATACGCACATATATATATATATGTGTGTGTGTGTGTATGTGTATATATCTACGATTATAAAAATGAGATCTGTTACCGGATCGGTAGAAGCGCAGAGCTGAGAAGCGAACAAGGGGATCAAAATTAAAAGACTAAACTGTTGATAGAGCGTACGTTTAGCTTCTTCCATGAGTGAAGGGATCTGAGATCAAAATCAGTGATACATATATATATATATATATATATATATATGTACGTATATATATAGGGAGAACCGTAGGGGGAGATTGAGGAATTTATACATCAAAGTTGGAGTTGTTTCAGCCAATGGTATCGCGTGACACATGTCACGGCCCAATCAGAAAGGGCCACGTGGATAAAGTGCGTTGCTTTCGAAAAGATGCTATTACTCTTAATTGGGAAATGTACACTTTTGCCCCTCAATATTCTAAAACTCCTAAATGGCGCAATGGTGAAGATCTGGTTTTGGGCCGAAGAAATATGATTTAGCAATAAAAAATATTAAAATAAATTATGCAACTGCATTGTGCTATATTCTATTTCCATAATCTCTGAACTGTTATACTATTTTTAAGAGCATTAAATGTTTTATTTTATAAAAATTTATTTTTCATATTAAAAATTCATATATTTTAGAAACCGTTTACACCAATCTTTCTAAAAGTTTTGCTAAAAGCTACTAAAAATAATTATATATATTATGATAAAATATAAAAAAATTCCTTAATCTTAACCAATGATTTGAAGATTTGCTAAAAAAATATTATTTTTTAATAGAAATTTTATGAATAATAAATTTTTCCATTTCTGGATCGTGAGAAACTAAAAGGACTATTATGAGAAATTTTTCTTCTTCCAAACGAAAAATAAGAGGAGAAAATTCAGTTTTTAGAAACACGGTTGTGAAGGCTTTTAGGGGTCTTCGATCAATTTATTTTTGGGTGAATTGCAATGATGGTCCCCATTGTTTTGTATAAGATTTGTTTCGGTTCTCATATTTCAATTGAAGCATTTTTAGTGCCAAATTTTTAAAAAGTGACAGATTGTTTCCTCCAAATAATAAAAAAGTTGACGGATTTGGTCCGTTTCATAAAATTTTCCTGAATCCAGAATAAATATGAGTATTAGAAGGATTAACTTGGTCTGAAAAATACTACACGATAAAATTATGTGATTTTCATCAGTATGGATGGCTGTGTCATGATAATATACATATTATATTATAAATCCATATCACATTCTAGACTATCTTTTCAGAATCTCTAATCGGCTAGCTAAATATTATTTTTTAGCTATTTTGGTGAGTCAATCTCAAAAAGTTGGCTCCAACCCATTATCTATTTGGTTATCTATTTTGTCTCTCCTCTTTCTCACTCATCAATTTTAGCTATCCCTCTCTCACATCAAAGCTCTCTCCCTCCAATTTGAGCTACCGTTGTAAATATGACCATTATAAATATGATTATTGTAAATATAGCGGTTGTAAAATTTAACATTTAAATTTGATGACGTCGTATGACATGTCATCATTATAACACTTACGTGTTATGCCACATCGCATTTTTGAATTATATTATTGAAAATTAGTTGAAATACTTAACTAAAATAGAAAACGTGGTTTGAAAGGATTTTAAAAAGTTGTTAACTAAAGTAATCAATTAAATATTTAAATATATTTTGAATAATTATTTTAGAGAGCGTGGTTGGAGATGCTTTTACAACTAGTCTACACATCTTGCTATAAATTTAGAATATGAGAAATAGAAAGCAACAAAATAAGCCAATCATGGAAGAGATAAAGTCCTCTGGAGCTCATGTTTTGGCCCTTCCATATCCAAGCCAAGGCCATCTCAACCCTATGCTCCAATTTTCTAGGCGCCTAGCTTCTAAAGGCCTCAAAACCACCCTTGCTCTCACCAATTTCACCTACAACTACATACAACCGAAACCCGATGCTGTCCAATTCGACACCATATCCGACGGCTACGACGAAGGCGGCTTCATGGAAGCCGGTGACGTTGAGGCCTATCTCGAACGCTTCGAGACGGTCGGATCGAAAACCCTTGCCGAGCTCATCAAGAAGCACGAAAACTCCGACCATCCTATCACTTGTGTGATTTATGATGCTTTTATGCCGTGGGCGTTAGACACGGCTAAAATGTTTGGAGTAGCCGGGGCTGCTTTTTTTACGCAACCTTGTGCCGTCAATTATATATATTATTATAGTCATAGCGGGATGCTGACGCTGCCAGTGACGTCGTTGCCCGTGTCGATTCCTGGGATGCCGTTGCTCGAGCTTCGAGATATGCCGTCATTCATTTATGTGTATGGTTCGTATCCGGCTTATACCGAAATGGTAATTGGCCAATTCTCAAATTGGAAGGAAGCGGATTTTGTTCTCGTCAACACATTTTACAAATTGGAAGAAGAGGTCAGTCATTATCAAAACAAATACCAGCACAATAATATCTTTTTGTTCATGGCAAAAAATAAAAAATAATAATTTCAGGGATTGGAAGGTGTAAAAGGTGAAATCATTTTTTATGCTCTATAAAAAAAACATGGTATTTTCCTTATTACTAATAATTTAGTAATAATAATATTTCAAAATGGGTGAGCACCTGTTAAAAAACTAATCCTTGTTGATAATCAAGTTTGGCTTACAATCGTTCAAATTGGACTAATCTGCGTTGTTAATCGAGTTTCGCTTAAAACTCATTGAATTTCTCCATGGCAACCGGTTTTTAAAAATCCGGCCGTTCATGAAATTGATAAAGGGATTGGATAATGGTCACCCGAAATGAATCGGAACTAAACTGTGTTGTCATAAATAAATACTAATTACATAAATTAGTACTAACCAACCAGTTGTTTGTGGGAAATAATCAAATAATTTGATATATTTAAAATACAAAACTATACTAATGCAAACGCTTGCTACAATCCAAAATAAACAACTGGATTGAGGAAAAGAAAGTCAATTTTCAGGCACACGAAAATAAGAAAGGAAAAATCTCAATGATTTCAGTATAAGGCCTTGAATTGCTCCAAACAAAATCCAAAATCAAAATCAACATCAAGAGAGACACTTGCAACTGGGAATGACAATTCCAACCACAATACCTTTTGAACATAACAAAAATCTACAATAAAATATCGATACCCACTTCGTTGCTAGCACGGGACCTCTTTTGCTGGTCCTTGTAAAAAAAAGTGAGAAGTCTCAACCGTGTGCTAAACATAGATGTTCAGTAGTTGGATTATTATTTTATTCATTTGTCATAATTGTTATAATTCATATGAAATTGATTTGTGTTCACAGTGATAACATATTCGTTCTGAAATACGGTACACCACTATGTCAAATCATCAAACTTAAGGACCAGGGGCAATCGAATACAATTATATAATTGAATTTTAACTGTGTTTCTATTGTTCGAAACATGAAATCATTAAAATTTTACTTTTTTAAATTAAAACGTGTTTGTAATAAAATTAATAGAGATTAAGTTAGGTTTAACTTGGCGTACGAATTATAGAAGAAGGTATAATGAGTTGTGCTGGCCACTAGAAAATAGAGTTGTGATGCGTAACAAAATCATAAATCGGAAAATCATTCCTTCAAATGAACAAAACTGATTTTTTAGCTTGACAATTAACCTGTCAATTTTAAGCTTTTGACAAAATAAATATATATGTTTTTTATAATTTCTTAATCAAATTTATTGGGAACCAACCTGTTGAATGGGAACAACCGGCCGTATTTTAAAACCACCTGGCACGCATTAATATTAATTTTAATTTTCGATTCGTCTTGTTGACCTTTACGTCGCTTTTATTGTATAATTTAAAATGATAATCAGATTTGACTAAATTAAAAAAATTGTTTCTAATTAAAAATTTGTTATAGATTGGTTGATGGTAATTAATAATCAATTTTAATTTTATGTTCGTCATGTTGACCGCCAAGTCACTTTTATGGGTCAGTTAAGGACACGTCCCCTGCCTTGACATTCACGATGAGCTTTTAAATTTATTGTATATATAATTCAAAATGATGATGAGATTTGACTAAATTAAAAAATTGTTTTAGGTTGGTTACTGATTGAAATATTAACTATACTTACTTTACTGAGATAGAATAATAATTAGTTTTATATTTGACGTTTGTATGTTTTTAGTAAGCGTAAAACAATCAGTAATCATCATGACGAGCTTAAATTTTTTATAATTAATTACGATTGTAGTTCTGTAACTTTTATTCCACAATCTTAACTCAATTAAAAATTTTGATTTGATAATGAATTGAAGAAAAATTATAATACTACCGAAATTGTACTAGTAAAGAATTTTTTTATTATTATTATTTTTTTATAATGTGATTTTTTGAATTATGTGATTTTTTGTTATAACTTTGATAGGTGGTGAATGCAATGTCCAAGGCAAGCCCAATGTTGACAATAGGACCAACAATCCCGTCATTTTACTTGGACAACCGAGTGGAAAACGACACTGATTACGACCTTAATCTTTTCCGCTTAGACCCTTCGATAAGTTTAAAATGGTTACAAGATAAGCCGCCAAGGTCCGTTGTTTATGTCTCGTTCGGTAGCATGGCTAACCTCAGCAATGAGCAAATGGAAGAAATTGTGTGGGGCTTGAAAAATAGCAATTGTTACTTCATATGGGTTATTCGGGATTCCGAAGATGCTAAGTTACCGGCAAATTTGAAAGAAGAGATTTCTGACAAAGGCTTTGTTGTGAATTGGAGTCCGCAGCTGCAGGTGCTGGCAGACGAGTCAATAGGTTGCTTCTTTTCGCACTGTGGGTGGAACTCAACGATCGAAGCATTGAGTTTAGGGGTTCCGATGGTAGTGATGCCCCAATGGACCGACCAAACAACAAATGCCAAGTTCGTCCAAGATGTTTGGAAAGTTGGAATTCGGGTTAACGTTGACGAGAAGGGTATTGTGGGAAGAGCGGAGCTTGAGCGTTGTATAAGGGAAGTTATGGAAGGAGAAAAGGGGAAAGAAATGAAGAGGAATGCTATCAAGTGGAAAGAGTTGGCTAAAGAGGCGGTGAGCGAAGGCGGGACATCAGATAGAGACATCGATGAATTCGTGTCTAAAACAATTGATCTTGCAAGCAAGATTTGACGCTTATTTCGTTGCTATCGTGTATCTATTTTTTCGGGCTCTAAGGCTTAATTTGCTGCAAAAACTTGTTAAAAAGCCTATTTTTATTTTTCTGCTTCAGAAAAAGTAAAGCTTAAAACAGTTGAATAAAGTATTTTCCATTTTGGTGTTGTATTTTTCCCAAGAAGACGTATTGTCTTGTAATATCAAGGCCTTATTTCTTAAATTTTTCTTCAGTTGTCCGTCTCCTTCCTAAATTCTGAATATTAGCTTGTTCATGGGATAAAAAATTCAATTTTCTTTACTTCATTAATGATTGCATATTCTTGGAAATTATGCAATCATAGAATTCTTGTTCCTTAATAAGGTAGAATACAATGAAGAGAAAGTATTTTTTTTTCTTAATAAAGAATTAGTTACCGAAATGAATATGATAGCCAAATATATATATATATAAACCATTTATGACCAGTAACCATTACCCAATCTATTCAATCGCCTTCCCACAAATATCAAATTTTGTATCGGTATCTATACAACTTTTATTTTCAAGATGACGCACACAAAATAGGCATTTGAGTACTATACATGCAAAAGAAGTCAAAAACTTTGCATTTTCTATCTCGAATACTAATATTGGATAAAAAGCTTCTACTCCGGAAATGTAGCTATTCATCGTTCTGTTTTCCAGTCTCGATAGATTTTTCCGCTCAATTCACAATTTCCACCAAGAAATGATCGACCAAATAAGAAGAAGCCTGACCAATAGTCTATGTTGCACCCAATTCTGTATGTGACAAGTGGCCTTCTTATATAATCTGCCCGTCTCTATCCGAACTATTGATCCTCGAATGATGAGCTCATGTGAGGGGATTTTTCATATTTCTTTGATTACGGAGCTCAACTGAGACGTTACATACATTCCGTTGATAGTTGGAACGTGGAAAAGTGTCTGTGTACTATGTCACAGAATTTGTTATATTCCTTGAAAAGTTTATTTTCCAATAATAAACATGATTTTATTTATTTTTCAATAATAAACTATGAAGGTTGGAGGGAGCTCGTATTTGAGGAGAGAAATTATTGGAGATTGCTTTTCTATATGGAGTTGCACACCGGCTCGATTTTGCTTCCATGGGATTGATGAGGTGCTTCATGGCTTTGAAACGAGGGCTGCAATTTCATTTCGCTAAAAAATAAGGGGCCGAAATTATTCAAGGATCGCTTTCTTTGGTTGATCATTGCGAAACAAGGGTCTAATATATGGGCAATGAGAGAGTACGAGACTCAAGTTCGTGGACAAAGCACTTAGATATTAACCTTATTGAAAGTGTTGTCCGGATAATTGAGCTTAGAAAGAACGGTGAACTCTTAATTCAAGGTATAAACCTATTTCCAGGTGTGGCCTGTTTGAAATGCGATGAACAACGATCTAATGGTTTTATTCTTCTCATTCCTTTTCCTTTGCCGAGGTTGGTCGATACTAACTAAATATTTGCTTTTATAAAACCCCATTATAAAGGATCACTCTATCGAAAAGCTTCCTCGGCTAGCCAAATTGCATTATGGTTCGCATCTCCTTTGCCCTAAACCCTGTGTCCCTGCACACGGGACAAACTCGATCTAAGTAGTTGCCTTACTAAACATGATTCTTTATATATATATATAAAACAAAATATTGATAGGCTAAAATAGTTTATTAAACAAATTTTTGAACCCGTCAAATTTGATTAGTACAACACTATTCTACAAGAACTCTCTTATATTTACTTTAAATGCATATACCTACGGGTGTAAATGAGTCGAGCAGAGCCAAAATTAGCATTGCTTGGGCTTGGTATTTGACCCCAAACCCTTAGCTTGGGCTCTAACTTGCCCAAGCCCACACAGTGGAGCTCGAGCTCGGGCTCGCTTGCATACCTATTAGCTCCGGCTTGACTCGCCAAACCCAATAATATTTCAAATGTTGTGTTTATATTGCGGGCCAATCTGCCATGGAGAGGCCCATCACTTCCGGGCCAATTTACTCATATATATAATTATAATCCATATAACAAATATATATATATAAATGATTGTGAGCTTGGCTCCAGAGCTAACGAGCGTAAAAATTAGACTTTTGCTCTGCTTTTTTTATTAAACGAGCAGAACACGAGTCTAGTTTTTAACAAGCCAATTCTCGAACCGCTCTCAAATGATTATGTCCATTTACAACCTAAGTGCACCTATGGTTGGGGGTGCAATTGCCCAATTATTGTAGCCCCTCAAATAGATCTCAGCTGTCGGATTTTGATAAGAGTAAATTTAAATAATCAATCATGTACGAGATCAATTGATGTATCTTGGTTGATGCATTGTATATAAATTTTCAAAGAGAAAAAGAACATAAACATGTAGTTTTTAAAAGGAAGAGAAAATCTAAATAATCAACTGCGTACGTAAGAGATCAATTGATATAATTTTCATTGTTCAAGGAAAAGAAAATGTAAAAGAAGATTCAATTGGTATATCAGATTTACAATAATTGCATGAGAAAATAAAAAATTTGAGAATCTCATATTAATTTTAATGCCTAGATCTAGGTTGATTCATATTTATATGAATCAAACTAATACAAATAAACCAAGATATATGAGAATCTACATTTAGAAAGAAATTTTGTATGCACAATTTCTAAATTGATCTGTAATACTTGACAAGGACGGACGATAATCTTATGTACTTTAGTTGAGTCCTAAGTCGACTGCCGCTGAATTATAACAAATCCGAAAAAAAAAAATTATACAAACCGAGATAAGATGTTTTTTCCATTCTTATGGAAGGTAATGTAGTTGGTGAGAGATCTTGAAGGTGAAATGTCTAGAAATTATGATTTATGAGAAAGAGGTATAAAGAATAGTGTGTTGAAAAAAAAGGACAAATAGGTTTTGTGCAAAGGAAATGTAAAAAAAAAATAATTGCTTGAATATCGAGAGTGGATCAATATTTATAATATTCAAGGGGTTACCCGAGATGGCCGAGGTGGTAAAGGAGTATTTAGAGTTCGTGTGGCGGCGATGAATGATAAAAGGAATAATTAAAGTTTGTTTGTCGATGGTGTTTATTAAATGAGGCCCATGGCGTTTGGGTGCCTAAGTTGAACCGAGACGTCTTGTTAAAAAATAATAGAATTACAAAATAATATTAATTAACTTCTTCTTCTTTTTTTTTTTGTTTTTTATATAAGGGTGTGATCTTGATGTAAATTGTGAGATAAAGATTGAGATTAAGGATAGACTTCAATAAGTGGTTTTGGTATGTTTTCTTTTCTTACTTCAATTATTCGCAAATGAAATCTAAATATTATCCACTGCGAGAACATTTGTGTGTAATTAGCAATTTATATTTTTTTTCTTTAGTTTTAGATTTAGTATTGTTAATTATTCCATCAATCCATAAATAATTATACATTTGATGGGACACATTTTTTTAGAAAACTTTGTAATACAATTATTTAATATTTAAATATAGCAAAAATATCAACGGTAAATTATATTTTACCCCCACGAGGTTTATGACAATTTAAAAAATCCTCTTGAGATATTTGAAATTATATTGCATCCCATGAGGTTTGGTAATCATTGCAGTTCGCCCCTAAAGTTTCCGAGGGTAAAGTGAAAATAAAATTATTTATCATAAATAACTAAAAAATTTACTAAAATACCCTGTAAATGGTATCATTTGTATAGTTTTTTGTTAAAAAAATATTATTTACAAATATAATATACTTTTATTAAAGTAATCATCTCTTTTTTAATATTACCTAATATCGAGTTCTAAATTAATAAAATTATAATATTAAATGAGGGTAATATGCTCCTTATACAACAAAATACAACTTATATTATAAGTGGGGGCAGAGTGTAATTTTTTAAGTCCTTGGGGGTAGTCTAAAATTGTAAAAAACCTCACGGGGTAAAGTGTAATTTACCCAAATATCAAATATACATTTTTGAATATAAAATTAAAATGAATTTGATATTTTTGTTATATTTAAATAATAAATTATTATATTTCAAAACCTTATAAAAAAACGTGTATGGTTAAACTGTGCAATTGTTTGTGGACAAATAGACTAGATACTGTGTGAATAGTAGGTACCTGGATATGGTTCAGATACACGTTATTCGATGATATATATCTGGTGATATGAACAAGATGTTTGTTCCCCAAATGGCCTTCAGATCTACTCGAGTACCTGAAAGTGCGGACAGAGGGACTGTTCACCGACTATCCAATGCTTAAGTAAGAAAGAGTTTTGGCAAGGTGTCAAGTAATTTAGAAAAAGATTAAAGATAGGGGGATAAACTTTTTCCATCTGTTCTTTCAGCTGACATATGACAGCTTTAATAGTACACAATACATGTACAACTGTCAAATAATATTTACTTCATTGGTCCCTGACCTTCTTGATAATTAGCATGAATGACAGGTAATTTCGATTTAATTACAGACTCAGTCCCTTTATTTTGTTATATGCTTTATATGCATAAACATTCACCCATCACTGTGTTTTATTGTTATGTTTCAATCGATAAAATTAGTCAGGCATCGTGTTTGCGTAACTACTATTATATTCAATTGATATTGTATAATAATTAATGTAGAGTTTCGATTTATGCTAAACTTACTTTTGAGTTAATTTTGTTTCACCATCTTGTAAAAAAGTTGAGATGAGACTATCATCGTTCTATCATTCCATAATATTTCTGTCATTTAAGATAAATTTATACTAAAAAGTAATTATATTGATCACAATTCAAGCTACTAGTTATCTTATTGAATTGGATAAATAGTAGTACTATATAATTTAGCATTAAATCAAGTACATCTAAAAG
>MKEJ01039990.1:0-13402 GCA_001753735.1 Embelia ribes
CAAAAGGTTTGGTATAAAAATGGATAATGGAGTACTAAATCAAGCGAATCACTAAAAAAAGGATATATTGTATCAACCAAATCGCTATTTCTATCCAATTTTTTCTTCCTAAAGTTATTTTATAATTTAATTTATTTTTTTTTGTAGGTATTTGAGGCTCTAGAAGTGGAGTTATTTGAAGAGGATGGGATTATGGTGATGGAGTTTGCTGAGGATCTTCCGGTTGGTGTAGGTGTTTTGCGCATTGCATTCGAGGGAATATTAAATGACAAAATGAAAGGGTTCTACAAAAGGTTAATCTTTTATATTTTATGCAATTTTATGGTTTGCAAATATGTAATTGCTATGCTTGCATTAAATGTTTAAGGTCTAAGGAGAGTAGAGAACTTAAGTGGAAGAATTGAGACTATATGTGGATACAAAAATCTCGAATTTGAGCCATGCTAGTACATGGTTTTTACATCCATAATGATGTCATACGGTTGTTCTGTAATTTTATTTTACTTTTCTTAGCTCATGCGGAAAAGAAATACATGTAAAAGTACTTCGTTATGATAGAGTTTTCATTGCAGAATCTTCATACATAATTTAGGTTTAGGTAGCATTTTTTGTGAAATTATAAGATGATTATGCGCGAGAGGTCAAAAATAGTTCAGTGATATAGGAATCAAGATCCTCTATGATGTGTTGACTCCACATTCATTGATTGTTGGATCTTGTGGGGTCCGCATCTCATTATGAGAGCGGTTACGGTACATAAGGGACACTAGAAAAGCAGAGGATACATACTCAATGATTGGATATATATATGGAATTCAATTTATGATTCTGCAACATATCTAATTGTATTTTATAAAAGAGGAAGTTTGACAATTCTTGAAATTTATGGAAGCCAAATGTATTGATTTTGATACCGTTTTTAGTAATATTTTTGAGTACTTTATGATAACTAAGGTTTCTATTGTTGTATGATTTTTATCCAATGTGGCAAAGGGGAATTAAGAAAGGTACATGCAATGAGCATAAGTTGCTTAAGAATTGTGGGTGTCTTGCCTCAAGTTGTATATATGGATATTTGAGATGCAAATATGGTATATAGTGGGGCATAGTAGGAAAAGTAAGTTTGCATGATCTTTATTTCAAAGGAATAAAGATTATCTAGCAAGACTATGGGAGATAGTGATGCTCTAGTATAAAGACTTAATGCTGCTTAATTATTGATGATAATGATGTTTAGATGCAATTTGTGCAAACATGGACTGCAAGTAGGAGGAATTGGTAAGAGAAGACATTTGAACTGTAGTTGAGTTTAGGAAAATGTGTTTCATTCTTATTCTGTACATATTCATTTGATAATTGTGGAATGTTTCTGAATCACTTAATTTTTCGGATGTTGTACTATGAGCAGGTTTTCCGAAAGGGTAAAATATCATTTGCTCCCTCCAACTTTGACCCAACTGTCATTTAACCCTCCAACTTTGTTCTTTGTCGTTTATGCCCTCCAATTTTTCTTTCCTTGTCAATATGGTCTAAATATTAACGGTGTTAGTTTTTCCATTAATTAAAGGTTAATTCTAATATCGACAAACTATTTATTTCGATATCATAAAGAGTGAATATGTAATTATGTATAAATTTACTTGATTAAATTTTATAATTTGATTAGTACTTTGAGTTGAACAAGGAAAAATTTTAAATAGGTATAAAAAAATATAAGTCATGGTTTACTATATAAAACTTGTAAAAGTAAATAAGTTGGATTTTTAAATCCTAACCAAATAATCACTTATAAATTTCAATTAATTATTTGTGAGAATGGCAATGGAGAAACTAATCCATTAAAGAATAATTATTAAAATAAAATTTTCATAAATATTAGTATGCTTATTTTTCAAAAGAATAAAAGGTTTATAATTATTAAAGGTTAGATTGATTTGTGCTGGGGTGATTGTTAATATTATCTATAATTACTTTATAATTATTATATTTTCCTAATTTACTACTGATATTAGCATCAACTTTTAGTTAATGTTTACTTCTAAACAAATATCGTTAGATCATTGCATTTTTCAATAAATCCATTTCTATAATATGTGTGTGTGTGTTTTACGAAAAAAAATATTTGAATTTTAATATTTTGTAAATATTTTGTATTTATTAAATATTCATATATTTTTTTTTCACTTTTCTCTCACAATTATTGATATTAGTTAATGGAAAAACTAATGTCATTTGTAATGCCATTTGTGTGTGTGTGTGTGTGTTTTGAGAAAAAAATTATTTGAATTTTAATATTTTGTATTCATTAATTATTTATATTTTGGTTGGACCAAAATTGGAGGGACTAGAACATAGTTTACCCTTTTTCAAAACTATGCTTTGTTTTTTTGTCGCAAAATAATTTGATAATGGTGCTAGTAGTTGACGACACTATGTTTGTCCATGGATTGGAATGATATGGTGTTTCCTGACTCATTATTATATGTTTTGATTTCTAAACCTACTCTAAATTATTTAATTCACTTGTATGAATGTTCATGATTAGCAACAGGGGATTATATAAAGGCTTTACATAACCAAATGGGTTCACTAATCCTACACAGTTGTGCCCTTCTGAGATCTAGGATCAGTAACATCTCTTAAGCTGTTTGATCACATTAACTATCCATTCTTAACATACTGAGACCCTTCTCTTATTTGAAAAAGAAAGGGAAAAAAAAGTTGTTTGTTTACATATCCGTAATTTATGCACAAAGTATGGTTGTACTCATACATTACCTTTTAATACATGCCATATGTTTTGAGTATATTGAAGTAACTACATAATGAGTTAATGTGATTATTTAAAAGAACATGAGATCATAGTTTAATTCTCTCATTTTGCTTATTGTTGCAAGCTCAATAAGGAGGTTCTGGGATAATATTTACGGGAGTTAGTAACATGATCTGACACCATGCCTTATAGAAAAGAGCACTATACGAACGGCAATGTTTTGATTATGGTTTATTTCATATCAAGTACATTGGCTGACAAGTATAGGCTGAAGAATTTGTTGTTTTTTGTTCTTCTCCTTCATCTGATATTCTCATTGCGGCCTACATGTTCTATCTTGTTTGCGTTCTCTATTGACATTGTATGTGATATTTGCAACTTTCTAATTATGTATCCTCGTTCAGTACTTACGAGCATAATGGGGAAAAGAAGAACATGGCTGTGACTCAATTTGAACCAGCAGATGCTAGGCGTTGTTTTCCATGTTGGGATGAACCTGCTTGTAAGGTACCTATATTCTTAATGCTTGTCTGTTTTCCTTTTCTTCTTGCTGCGCGAGAAAAATTAGATTTACTGTATATGAATCATGCTTGTATGGTCGTAACATCCACCACAATTACTGTATTTTTTTTCATATAAGGCTCTTGTGTTAAGCTTAAGAGTAAATGTGTAATGGCGAATTTTAATTTTGAATAATTTCATACATTTTTCTCTCTAAGTATAATAGGATTCTGGTTATCATTGTGTGATCTGGTTCAAACCAACATAAGTGGCCCAACGTAGGATCCCGATTTTGACAATCTTTTGTATGCTTTTGTTCCATGAGTGTCCGTTGCGTTCCCTTTCTTGCCCTTGTTCTGAACTGTTTCCCTAAATGTAGTTTTTGTGCTTCAGATGTATATATCTATATCTGTGTATAAATGAAGTGTATGTGAAACTTATTGCACGCATGTTGCTCAGGCTACATTTAGGATCACATTGGAAGTTCCTTCTGAGGTCAATGCTCTTTCCAATATGCCTGTTGTTGAAGAAAAATTAGCTGGCAAGACTAAGACTATTCACTATCAAGAATCGCCTATTATGTCTACCTATTTGGTAGCTGTGGTCATTGGTTTATTTGACTATGTAGAAGATCATACATTGGATGGTACTATAATCTTCTCCTTTCGTGGTTACTTATTATGCTGATTTATATTATAGCTGTAAAACCTTTTATCTGGTTTTCCTGGTATGCAGGGATCAAAGTTCGCGTTTATTGTCAGGTTGGAAAGGCAGATCAAGGGATGTTTGCCTTAAATGTTGCCGTCAAGACACTTGACCTTTACAAGAAGTATTTTCCATTTTTATATTTGTCGTTAAATATGGTGACTGATTAGAACTTGAGTATGCTGACAAATTTTTTCTGGATATTTCCTCACATTTTTTGAAATGTCGAGTCGTGGAGTGTTTTTTCCTTTTTGGCTTTTTTATTGCCTTCTTTTTTTGTTTCTCAATTAACTTTTCGAAGCACATAGGTATTTTGCTGTCCCTTATTTGCTACCGAAGCTGGATATGGTGGCGATCCCCGATTTTGCTGCTGGAGCCATGGAGAACTACGGACTTGTTACATATCGTGAGACAGTTTTGCTTTATGACGATAAACATTCTGCAGCTTCTAACAAGCAGACGGTAATTTGCAGATGCTGAATATTTTTCTAGGTCTCTAAATTCATTTTCTCACAATCTATTTACGAAGTGGTCAGTTTGCAGGTTGCAACTGTTGTGGCTCATGAACTTGCACATCAGTGGTTTGGCAATCTTGTGACAATGGAATGGTGGACTCATCTTTGGCTCAATGAGGGATTCGCCACATGGGTATTTCACCACATGCTGCTTGGCAATCTTTTTGTTTTTGGTTTTTACGATGCAGAGTACGTCTTGTACTAATGGCTTCTTTTATCCAGGTGAGCTATTTAGCGGCTGATAGCCTGTTCCCAGAATGGAATATATGGACACAGTTTCTAGATGAAAGCATTGAGGGTCTTCGATTTGATGGACTTTCAGGATCACATCCTATTGAGGTGTGGTGTCTTCCAGAAGATAGTGTTTTCTTTTGTTCAGAGTTTATTCGTATTCTCAATCTTGATATGCAACATTTCTTTCTAGGTGGAGATAAATCATGTCGGAGAGATTGATGAAATTTTTGATGCTATTAGCTATATGAAAGGTGCATCAGTTATCCGCATGCTGCAAAGCTACCTTGGTGCAGATACTTTTCAGGTTGACAACTAAGGTTCCTTAGCATGTCATTTTACCTGTACCATTTCTCATTCTTCCTTTTGTACATTTCTGCCTCTCGATTGGTTTTTATTCTCGTCGTACAATTAAGGTTGAAAAGATGTTTTTCATCTTTCCCTTGCCTCTTTGAGGGAAATGTCACTACCAGGATTTCAAGGGAGCCGTTAGGCTCAAAAGAAGTAGAGCATTTCTTCTCCGTCTAGCCTTGATTTTTGTATCTGTTGAAAAGAAGTCTCCTATATCTACCTCGATATATATGCTATTTGTGTGTGTGTATAGAAAGAAACAAAAGGAAAAGAAGTCAGCGTACTTCATTTTGCCCTTAAAGAAGTGATGTGACAGTCAATTCACTTCCTCCTCCATTTTGTCTATTATTTGTGTGAAGTTCTGTTATCAGTTATCTTTATCAAGAATTAGACGCGAGAACTCTTAAAAGCTTCATCTCTTTGCCTGTGCTTCATGTATGAGCTATTTTAGGGCTTTAAAGAATTAAGTGTTGACACTAGTACATTCAATAAAAATACTCAGTTCATGCACAGGCGAACATGATGTTTTTATGTACCTGCCAAACAGGTTCTCAAGGATATGTGGTATTGAGGAAGCTTATTGAGTCGTAGGCTTCCTTATGTTTATCACAGTTAGTAGCTTGTTATTTTCAAGGGGAGCTGGTGTGGATTTTTAATTTTTTGCTTTTTATTTTCTTGGTCTTCCGCCTCAAGTGAGGGTTGGTAATAATTTCATTTATATTTTTTATTAAAAGAAAGGAATATGTTGATACGGGCCTTGAGATTCTCTAAAGATAAGTGATTCTGCTTGTCTTGATAATGTGATGACTAGAACATCATTTTCTTAGTTTCATAAGCCGAGCGACTTATCAACGAAAATTGTTCTTTGATTTTTAAAGACTATTTTTCTTTTCTTTGCCTTCAATATAGAGAGCACTTGCTGCATATGTCAAAAAGTATGCTTCCTCAAATGCAAAGACCGAAGACTTGTGGGCTGTCCTAGAGGAGGAATCTGGTGAACCTGTGAACAAGTTGATGAATTCATGGACAAAGCAAAAAGGTTACCCAGTGGTTTCTGTTAAAATCAAAGGCCAAAGCTTGGAATTTGAGCAAGTATATTGTACTTCTTTTGGTCTTGCACGAATCTCAATTATTTGATATAAGATAAGGTAATTCTAACTTGTAATCGAACATATTGCAGTCACAGTTCTTGTCTAGTGGTTCCCATGGAGATGGACAGTGGATTGTCCCATTGACTTTGTGTTGCTGTTCATATGATTCTCGCAAGAATGTTCTATTACAAGCTAAATCTGAAGCTCTTGATATGAAGGAATTTCTTGGTTGTAGCAGCCTTCATGAGAAACAAGCTTGGATTAAAGTCAATGTGGAGCAGACAGGTTTCTATAGGGTGAAATATGATGAAGATCTTGCAGGAAGACTTAGATATGCTATAGAGAAAAAGTGCTTATCTGCAACGGATAGATTTGGTAATGTGTTTTGCTGTGTGTGGTCCGTCTGGTGCAATTTTTGTTTTTGAGTTCTGAGTTTTTCTTTTCGAATTCTGTGCTCTAGAAAAGCTGTTTGGTTGAGGTTTTTCATTGGAAAACTACGACCCTCAAAACATCATTTAGGGCATTTTAGAAGAATTATAGCTTTTATGCACCATTGCTTTTTCCCCGTACTAGTGCACTTGGATGATGCATGTACATAAAGTTAGTTTGGGCCGTCAACACTTTTATCAGTTTATGCACTGCAACTCTGCAAGCCTGTTTGTGTGGGGGGAAGAAATTTCCACTTTCAATGGTCAGAAATTGTGATTTTTTTTTAAAGAAAACCAATGTGAAGGAGTTGTTTTTGTTAAGTTGAAAATGCCATAGTTTGCTCAAATGCTTTTTTTCCCTCAAAAATTCATCGAGGTAGTGTTATGACATGATTTGTTATTTCTATTCATCTTTTTAAAGTACTAGCAACTAAAAACTAAATCTGATGAACCCATAATTTTTTTTTTGGGTCAGGCTAAAAGAGTATTTTTAACATGAAGTTTCTCTCTGAACAGGGATCTTAGATGATACGTTTGCGCTATCAATGGCTTGCCAGCAGCCCTTGGCCTCTCTGCTTACCTTGATGGCTGCTTATAGGGAGGAGCTTGAATACTCCGTTCTATCCAACTTGATTAGTGTAATTAAACCCTTTTTCTAATGATGAGTATTTTGCTATATTCAATTTGCGTTTAGCACTAATTTCTTATTTCCATTTGCACAGGTAAGTTACAAAATCGTTAGAATTACAGCCGATGCTGCTCCTGAATTGCGTGATTACATGGAACAGTTTTTCATCAACTTTTTCCAGTATTCTGCAGAGTAAGTTTCGTATGTAGTAAGTGGAGCATATTCATTTTCTGAATTTCTGCACACGCTCAGCAGTTTCAGATAATTTGTTCTAGTTCTGCCTAGTAGTTGTACAAATAAATCTTGATGGACATTATTTTTCTTATTCAAAAAGGTCTAGATGCAGAAGGTGGGATCAAATTGCTTGGTCGTGGGGAGATAGAATTCCTAATATGGGATTAGAGGTGGCACATATTCTATTTTAAGACTTTGATTGGATTATTTCATATCCAAAAATTTTTGTGTGTTACTTATCACTTTTATACCTTTTAATTCCAATTTTCCAAGGGTTACATTTCTTTCAGAAAACTTGGTTGGGATCCTAAAGAAGGAGAGGGCCACTTGGATGCTATGTTGAGAGGGGAGCTTTTGACTGCGCTAGCCCAATTTGGGCATGACATTACACAAAATGAAGCAAGGAGGCGATTTGATGTTTTCTTAAATGACAGAAACACCCCTCTTCTGCCACCCGACACAAGAAGGGTGTGTATAGGTTATATATTCCATTCAATTTGTTGTTTTGTCAAATGAACCTTATGGACTTCCCCTTTTCCAGGCAGCGTATGTTGCTGTGATGCGAAATGTGACTAAGTCAGCTAGTTCGGGTTATGAATCTCTTCTGAGGATTTATAGGGAATCTGACCAGAGCCAGGAGAAAACACGGATACTAGGTTATAAGAACTTATTTTCTGAAAAGACAAACTTGGTTATATTTCAGAATTTTCTATTCCCTTTTTGGAAACTCACTTGTTTATAGATTGAAAGCAACAGAACTTTTGACAGATAGTATTTCGATTTTATTTTTTATTTTTAATTATCTTAAACTGGCAAAAAAACGTTATGGTGGTTTCCCAATTTGGGTTGTTTCCAGGATAATTCTGTAGAAGTGTTTTGCGAATCACTCCACCAAATACATTCCTACAGTATAATTCTGACAGTTTGCATCCCTTTTTTAAATATGTTTGTAGGTTCTTTAGCATCTTGTCCAGATCCAGATATTGTGCTTGATATTCTCAACTTTTTGTTGTCCTCTGAGGTTTGTTGTTTTGACTTCATGATACTTATGGGCACTTATACTATTCTTAGAAAACCTCAAGAGGATATTGAGATTCTTCTTTCTTCGTTTAGGTTCGCAGCCAAGATGCTGTTTCTGGAATTCACGTTACCATAGAAGGTCGCGAAGTAGCTTGGAAGTGGCTGAAGGTACTCTCACTTCTGTATCTATTTGAGTTAATGGCAACGCAATTAGGTTGATTAACATTTTAATGATTTGTGGAATTGATTATTTGCTTGTTTAGAATGTTGACCTTTTGAAGTCATGTTGAAAGTAAGGAATGCTTCTATGGAAAAAATGGAAGAATGTAACATGTTAGCCTGTTAAGGTTCTTCGACCAAATTTATGTAAAAGTCTTCTTTCTTATTTGGGAATTTGTCCTTTACCCAAGTTTTCAAGTTCTTTCGACTGCTTTGTAATAATTTGTACGCATATGCTCTATCACTAAAACTGAACGCGGTTTATTCTCTACCCTGTCAGCAGTTTGTAAGTTTTTGAACTTGACTTGTATCATCAGTTTTGGTTCGATACTTCCATTTTGAGTTGTGAATAAATAAAATAGACAGTGATGCTATGTGGGGTCTTTGGTGTGAGGATTTGTTACCAGAAAGAGAAGGGATAAGAAAGCTTTTTTGCCAAAAAAAGCGTTTTTTATCCCTTCTCTTCGTATGAAGGCTAATTCCTCTTCCCATCACTTATTTATCACAACTTCACTATATGTAGCATAGAATATGCAATCTTTTCTCTATATGATGATTTCTTCTTGTTTTTTGTTACAGGACAACTGGGATCACATCTCCAAAACATGGGGTTCTGGATTTTTGATCACCAGCTTTGTCCGCGTAATCGTGTCGCCGGTTTGTCCTCTCTCTCTCTCTCTCAACACTAATCTCCATGATCGTCTTCTATGCTTTTTCCTTTGCTCGCATTTTTGGTTTTATGCGAAGCCCCGTCTTGTGCCTTGTCTGATAAATTACCTTTTCCTTTGGTAGTTCGCTTCGTTTGAGAAAGCGAGTGAAGTGGAAGAGTTTTTCGCCACCCGTGCTAAGCCTTCAATTGCTAGGACCCTGAAACAGAGCATTGAGCGAGTTCACATTAACGCCAAGTGGGTCCAAAGCATACAGAATGAGAAGCATCTCACTGAGGTAGTGCAAGAGTTAGCATTCAGAAAATACTAGCAACTTGCCAGCTTCACTTTGATCAAGCAAGCTTTCTAGAGCAGATCATGGCAACTGACGGGTATGACCTCCGAAACATTAAGAAAATCAATAATATAGAACACAGAGCTCTTACGCAATAAGGACAGTTTGGTTCTATTCTTGGTGCTCAAGAAACATGCATTATAACTTATGATTTTTTTTCTCTATTTGTTCTAAATAATTTTGCAATGGCATTGTCTTTGAGGTTGCACAAGCTAAGCTACTTATTGAAGTGATTCTCTGAATTTTACTGAAATTTCTATATAGAACTGAATCTCCACATGTTTAGTAACTTTGTTCTTATATTGAGTCTGCTTAACACTTGTCATCATACAATAATTTGAGTGCTATTACAGCTCAGTAATTCCGAGATTAGGATTCGTTCCAGGCAGACACCTGGAAGGACTCGTGGTTTATTGTGAGTTTGTTAACTTCGTTGAGTGTGAATTTTTACTGAAATTATGGTGTTTTGATTATTTCATCAGTCCTAATAATTTGAATTGAGTTTGGAATCAAATGATGAACTAGTTTCGCGAGTAGATTGATCTAAAGCTGTCATCGTATTTGCCCCGACAGAGGTGCAATGAAACTCTTCCCATCCCATATTGCCTAGGCAGGATGAAAAACTGTACAATACGCACAAGTATCGGGAGTGTTTTGTTAACACGATCTGGATTTCCCGTGTTAGTTATTTGACCAAATCTATTCCTGTGAAACAATAACCTTAACTCTCAATGACCAAATCTATATCTGTGAAACAACCACCTTAACTCTCAATGACAAAAGATGCAACAACAACGTAGAACCAAAAATTCGTAGTTGAAATATAATCTCATAAACCTAAAACCCCTTGCCAAAGCACTAAATGAAAGCAGAAACGCAAATTAGTAATTCAATTAAGAGAGAATTGAGTGCCGAAAATAACATCATAGTGAGCCTACCTCACAGAGCCTTGGAACTCAGAGGCATATTGACCAAATACATCTGACAACAGAGCCCATCACAACTAAAGACAGAGCCTCCTTGGAATCTTGCTCTCCTAATTGAAATAGCTAACATTTACAATGCTAGAACTCCACACTACATACAATAAACTCGAAAGTGTAGAGAGTCATAGCTAAAATGCTGGTACAACTTGTCGTCTATTTACCGTAATCGAGAAATGCTAGCAAAACTCATTTAGATCTTATATATTCTTGTGAATATTTGCTTTAAGCAGACAATATATTGAGTGCCACCAAATTTTTCAACATAAATTGCCTATAAGTGCAGTAATCAGAAAATGATTTAAGATTGAGTGTTGCTAGCATTTCCCTTAGTTAATACACATAACCCAGATGAAAAACCGATGGGCTTAACTAGAACATTACAGGCTATAGATGGATTACGTTTTGGTTTTAAATTTTCTTTGTGCCTTCAAATCCACAACTACAACCGTGATATTGTCTTTGCTTCCCTTTTGTAGGGCGCGGTTCGAAAGACACTCGGCCGCTGATTGGGCTGCAGGGTCGATTCCCTCACCTCTCGGTAAGGATAGCATATCAGCGTACTTTTTATGCCATAAAAGTATCCATTTCCGATCCGTTTCACGTACTTGTTCATTTTTCATCGCATCCCATAAGCCAGTCACTATGAAGAATGAGACTTCGTCGTCTTTGGCTTGGGGAACAAACATCCCTTCTGGATCCGGTATGATGGATGGTTTCAAATATCTATCACCCACCAACCACAAAAGATTTTGTAACGCGAAACTCAGGGAATAAAAGCAAATTCTCAACAGTTCAACAAAAGTAAGGTGGATAGGCCAAAGCAAACCTTTTTGTATTTCATTCAGCAAGAACTTCACGGTATGAACTTGGAACTATTTAAGTTATGATTCGTGATTAAAGATAATGTTCTGCAATAGAGTGAAATCATAACCAACCAGCTTTGTCATCTAGGAACATTTGATTCAAATCCCTTTTTGTCTCCCAAAATTACTACTTCCAAGCATCTTGCCACTATAAATTCATTTGACAAGGGTTTCCTCAAAATTTTTGTTGAACTTGTAATAGAAAACAAGTTATGAGAAATAGAAGTCGTTTGGTCTAAATAAACACTTTCAGAAAAAGTATAAAAATAATAAAAGAGAGAGAGAGAGAGAGAGAGAGAGAGAAAACTTAATAGACATGGAGGAATCTGGGAATGCAACAGGATGGACTCTCTTTTCCCGATTCATGAAAGGGGGAACAATGAGAGCATGCTTATCGGGGGAAATCCCAGCATCCTTCATCAAAAGAAACTAATCATCTTAATTTATGAAACCATAGCAAGAAAAATAAAAAGGGAAAAGAATAGGGCACTTGCTGTCGTCAAGGAAATTAAGATCTAGTCCATTTGTAATAGTAACTATAAAGTGTAGTTAAAATGGGCGTGATAGAGGAACACGCATGCTCTAGGGCTTCATTTTGGTTGAGGTGAAGAGTTCACAGTATCAACGGATTTCAGGGTAATACAGACTCTACCACCCTCCTACTAGCACACTAGACTAGGTACTTAAGTAATAACACAGCTGATTAGTAACAACCCCAATTTGTGCAGCAAAATACCGTAATAGAAATCCTTACAGGCTAATTACTAATATACCATCCTTGCAACGTAACCATCGCAGATGTAGCCTCGCTAATAGAAGGTAGCAGTTAACAATAGGTGAGCAAATGACCAAAAGCAAATTGACAATAGCCATATAAGCCCACCTATCAAGTGATATTGTTCACGTGATCATAACATATTCTCAAACCTTTCAATCCATTTTTACCACTCCGAATCATAAGAAAATTAATTAATGCAACAATCACCTCCACATTATTTCCCAAATCCCAAAGACAACACAAAAGAACTACAAATCAATTCACCTCTTGGCCATAAGTTAATAGGGGAATCTGCGGATTGAGAGACATCGAATCCATTTCCAATGGGGTACCAACCCCATAAGCATTACCCATATACGCCGATTCACCATTTTGGTGGTGGTCCATTTGGCCATTCGCCCTAAAATCAAACTCGTGATCCAAATCATCAAATTCATCTTCCTCTTCATCCCCTTCCACCCTAGGACTCCCTGTCGCACGTACCCGAATCAATAAAATTCTTATGCAATAATTCACTAATTGCGAACCCAAACTAAAATTTGTCATTACCTTTGATGCGCTTGTATCGGGTTTTACATTGGGGGCAAGCTTTATTACCCTCTCTCCTCTCGTACTCGTAGCAAGGTCTGCAAACAGGGAACGCACACTCATTGCAAGCAACAAATGGCTCTCCGTTTTCGGTAACTTCAATCTCATCTCCACAAATCTGGCAAATTTGGCCACTTAATTCTTTCACAGAGGTCACCTGTTATGCATATGGGACAAATAAAATGGTAATCAACATTAGGGTCACAACGTTTGGAAATCCAATTGAGAAATCCCATTGAGGGCCTTAGCAGCAGTGTCAAGAATTGTAGTTATTAATAACTCCATAACTTTCAATTATATAAAGGGAAAAAAAAACTTGTAAATGGAAGATGAATTAAAGCATGAAAGATTGAATAACCTAAAATAGATGGGAATATAAATAAACATTAGTAAAAAATAAGAAACTGAACTCATATTCAAGAAAAAAAATTACGTAGTACAAAATAATCTGTCAGTGCACTTGAATAACTACGTCAAAAACAACACATT
>MKEJ01039991.1:0-12113 GCA_001753735.1 Embelia ribes
TTTATAAATTTATAAACTTATTTGTCACTAATTTTGTGCCAAACTATAACGCACAATTATTATTAAATTTACACAATCTAAACTTATGAGTCAAACATTCAATTCTTGTGTGGAGATGGGGATATCAAAAGCGATGATGACTCGTCTGATGACGAAAAAAAAATTCCAATGGATCATATTCGAAATGCAATTGCAAATTCAAATTTACTTTCATAGAATAATCGATAGAGATGACAATTTGTTTTTTCTATTTTTCTATGAAGATTTAAATTTTTTTGATAAATTTTGAACTTTAGCCATTAATAAACTTAATTGTTTTTACATAGTTAATTATTAAATTATTTTAAGGCAGTGATTTTATTTTGCTCGATGCTAATAAATTTAAGGTTTCATTTATCATTTATTTTGTATCATAAATTTATAACAATGATAATGGAATTTACATTTATAAGTCACTTCAGACTTATTAGCCAAACTTGCTAAAAAGACTTCTAAAACTAGAAGTACTTAAAAATTAATGTTCACCAAAAATCATTTTTTTTTAATAGAAGTATTTATTTAAAAGTCCATTTTTCGAAGTCAAAACAAAAACAATCAGCAGCCTATTGAGTGCAGTGCGATTTTCAAGGAACCAATCTACCTAGCACAAAGCAGGAGATGATTCTTCCCGGGTAAAATGATTTCTGCTTATTATCACAGGCAGAAGCGGCATCAGATGGAGGATGGCCGTGTGTAGAAAACAAGACGAAAGAATGGTTGAATCAAGTCACGCAGGATGTGTTCCTACATGCGATACACAGCACATATCACTCCCGGAGAAGGGCCATAGAGGAGGTATTCATCTTTGTGGTTGGAGATTGATTGGGGTGGGGTGAATAGATATGTTATTCACAAGACCATTTGTTCGATTCAAATTTTGAAGAATAAAACTTGAGCTTAAATTATGGAATCAAACAAGCCATAGTAGCAAAAGCTGTTGAGAAGCAGACAGTTAAAGTTTATGTTCATGAGCTTATAAAAGTTCAGCTTCATGGGTGATATAATCAACAAACTCATTAGAATTGAAAAGAGTTTTGAGTAATCCATTAGTTTTTCTTACACAACCGAAAAGAGTAAATAGCTAAAAGATACCACTCAATTATTATTACTCTAACTAAAACAATGGTCAAATACACAAGATATAAAGCACAGATATCGCACCATGATATAACAGCTCGCCAACACATTTAAGATCTAAAACAACAGAAAGAACATTGCCGTAAACTAATTTCAAGTTTTAACTGCTCTAACGAGTTAGATGTCTGTACAAAATCTAGGGTTACAGCTTCAAATTTCCTTTACTGGTCTACATCGTCAGTAATACCAGCTGCTTTCACTAGCTGCTCAGTCAAAGTTGAAAGCCGAGAAACTTCTGCTTTGAACTTACCTAAACACTCGTTGTCAGCTTCGCATAACCCCAACTCGGAGTTATATAGAAGGTGGGCTCCGAAATTCGAATCAGTACCAATACTCAAGCTAGCTTTACACACAAGCTCTCGACTCATGTCAGTAAGCTTGAAGAGAGCAATGGTTGCAGCTTCAGCTTCCAGCCGAGCAGCTTCTATTCGAAGCTTTTCGATAGCCAGGTCGCTCATACTCTCCAGAGGCAAAGAATAAGGCTGCCTCAAATCAGTAGCATCTTGTGTCATTTCGTCCTTCATTTCTTTTAATTCTCTCTCTCTTTCCTCTAATCTATCATGGACACGCTTGAGCTCTTGCTCCTTCAGGGTGAGGGCTCTTTGTCCAGCCACAACTTCCATCTCCTTTGTTCTCAGGCTCATCCGGGTAATGTTAAGCTCAGTTTCGAGATATTTCTTCTCCCACTTAGATTCTCCAGCTAAGTCCTTTAGAAATGCACTTGATCCTACACAGTTATCTTCCACAGAGTTAACCAACTTTTTAGTGAGTTCCAAAATTCTTTCAACCACAGTTTCAGTTTCTGAGGATCTCAATTTCGTATTATTAAGCTCAAGTTGCATGGTTTGGACACGCTCTTCTTTCTCCTTCAGCATGTTCTCTGTTTGCATAAGCTGATCCTCTCTGCTACTCACGAGGGACTTCAATTCAATGATCTCTTTGTTTACTTCTTCTAGGTCCTTTTTAGCATCACAAAGCTCAGAATCTCTCTCCCCCAAGATAAACTTGAGAGAATCGTGCTCAGACTTCAACCGCTGGATCTCTAGTCTAGCCTCTACCAATTCTGACTCTTTAGCCTGAAGAAGGCTTTGAGCTTCTCCAAGTTTAGTACTTTCCCTTTCAACTTGCTCTTGTAGAAAGGACTTCTCTCGGATCTCCTTCTCCAGAGAAGTCCTTTCTCTATCTAGATCGGCCTGCAACTCAGCAATAATCCCTTTTTCCTTCGATAAATCCCGTTCAAGTTCCTTGTTTCGAGCCTCCACAGCCCTAAGCTTGATTCTCTCACTTTCCACTTCTACTTGGGATTCTTTTAGGTTTGTCATGTAAGACAAGAGGATTCTCTTTTCTTCTTCAAGTTCCATCAGTTGCTTCTGTAGATGCGATTCACGCTGTTCCATTTTCTGTCTAGAAGAACCCAGAGCTTTCTGAGACAAAAGTAACTCGGATCTCACATCAGTGAGAAGTTTCTTCACTTTTTGAAAACTCTCGGCAGTTGCATTAACCTCAAAATTGTGTGTAGATGCCTCCACTGCCAATTTCTTAAGCTCATTCTGTGCTATAAGCCATTCTGTAGTCCGCTTCTCCAAACTGATTTCAGCAACTTTTAGCTTATCCACTTCAAGTTCCCTCAAACTAGCGGAAATTTTAAGGTCATCTTCTTTCTCTCGAATCAATTTTCGGAGTTGTTGAATTTCAACTTCTTGTTTCTTCACTATTTCATTGGCTTCATTCAGTAGATTGGCTTTTTCTTTAATATCAGATTCAGTAGCAATAGCTAGCACAGTCTTAGTTGTCAATTCACTTTTCATTTTATTGATCTCGTCTTCTTTCAAAGCTAGCTTGGAATGTGCATTGCAGATTTCCTTCTCTCTCTCCTCGATCTGAAGTTTTAAATCACCTATTTCGGAGGCTTGAGAAGCCATGTTGAGATTAGCCAGTTCCAGTTCTTCTTCTAGCTTATCCTGCTTAAAACAAGCAGAAGCTATTTCTTGTTCTCGACGAACTAACTCTTCCTTAGCGGAGTTGATTTTGTTTTGCTCCGATAACACCTTTCTTTCTGCATCATCAAGATCCTCTTCCTTCTTCATCAGGGCAGAGAGCGCTGCTTGAATATCAGTTTCCAAGGTTCCAAGATGAAATCCAAATTGTGAATCCGTTGGCGTAAAAGAATCACCCCCCATTTTTTCTAGTTTCTGTGTTCTGGTAAACCACCTCTCCAATAGGACTCTTGCAGGCTCAGTTGCATCATTGTCATTAATATGAGAATTTCTGTTGCCCAAAACTGAATTAACAGTCCAAGAGGAATAGCACCTTCTATTTTGAAGTGTCATGAAAAGCTTCTGCTTCCCATAGAGCCAGGAAGAACACGGCTGCATAACAAGGAAAAAGAAAACGGAAAAGAACACTCATTAGTTAATAATCTTCTTTAAAAATTAAATAAATTTTGCGCTATGAGCCCTCAATTTTTTCAACACGAAAAACTACAGATTGCTGTAATTGATAATTAAGATGAACTATAAACAAAACTACATTGGAGAAACACACATCTGCAGAAACTTGCAAGTTATGGGTGATTAAATTTATCATCAATGGACAATAACAAAAAGTCAATCTAAATACTATGGGTGATTAAACTTGTAATATGGCATGGAGCTCCACAGTTACCAGGTCATGGACTTTGGGTGGGGAACTGCATATACAGTGAAACATAAACTGTAAGCGGGTGCAGTACACAGTGGTCCGGTGAAGGTGAACATTTCTGAAACATGGGGAACCAATTAGGAAATGTTGAAGGATGCTTTTCGGAAAATAATACGTTATAAAAAGGAAACTCAATGAAAACTATTGCAAACTCAAAGAAAACTATGTATGTTTTATAAAATGCGCCGAACAAAAATAAAACAGGTCTGAAGAAATTATATTAATGCCAATTACAATATGTATGTTTTATAAAATGTGCCGAACTTAACAGTAATTTACTTTTCGTTACAGCAGTCTTAATTTCAAAAGAAACTTTTGCATGTTTTTCCTATAAGGTTCCACTCTCAATCTGATGTAGGATGAGATAACTCAAGGAAAGGATTTTCTGTCCAGACGTGAAAGGCTTCATCCAGATTAAAAACTGCACGTGACTGGCGCGAGTTGGGCAGGCATCAGACAATTCCATTTCGTGAAATTTGACAGCATCAAGCATTTTTCAAGAAATTGGCACAAATAATATTGCCCATCATCTAACCTGAGTCGGGCAGAGCGACGGATAATGTACTGCCCTTTATTTTTATTTATTTTTCCCAGCATTCCTTTCTTGTTTGGACTCTGTTTCGTTTCCTTTTCAGTTTTAACTCATTTTACCCTATTTCTAAGGTATACATAGGCTTGATAGAGATAGCAACAGTAATATTTTGTAATTGAATTATAATAAATTTTGAGTCTCTCTCTTTTCAAGAATTGGGTGTTCTTTACTAAATATTTCTCTTGTGGTTGCTAGGGTTTACGGCCAACACGTTATGTTTCCGCGCAAAGCGTTATTAGCCAAAAGATTGGTCCTTAGTTAAGTAATCAATTCTTCATCAATAGTATCAGAGTAGATTTTGATCTCTATCTCTGATGTCAAATGCCGAAGGAGGGGCGACGAAGGATGGCTTAGAAGAAACACAAAAACAATAGAAAACAATAAAAATCAAAAGAAATCTAATACTCTTCTCCCATCTCTCAATCTTTATTCACCACAAATAGAAAACAATTAAAGACGTCTTATATATATGCCCCAGGAAAATAACCTAATATGAGAACTAAATATTTCTAGAACATTCTCAAGACAAAATCAAATCAAAACGAATCAAATCTTATCAATTAAATAATATCCTAATTTATTAAAACATGTGACAAATTTTATCTGCATCAAGGGATCGATACATCGCTACTATGGAAGCTACTGGGCGGATGATCCAATGGGCTAAGGAGTGATCCAATTAACAATCGAAACAAAGGATAGATGAACAATTTGCACGTTTTAAATAGCAAATCGTCAAGAACACTCACGGATCAAACTAATTGAATTGAAAGCACAAGCAACAAGCACCATAGATAGTGGATATTTTTCCTCTAGTGGATGCAGTTGTGGAAAAAACAAATACTTTAAGATGAGAATTTGAAAGTAGGAATTAAAGGGAATATTTTTATGAGTAAATTTAAACATTAAATTTAATGAGCATCTTCGCACTATTTGAAGAAAAGAAGAAAATAAGGTTGGGTAAGTTATTCCAGGATCCATAAATGTAGTTGATAATAATCATGAGAAATTTTGGATATTGGAATAGATAACTTTGTTAAGATCCTTTGGATGTTTATTCCGTCGATAACAAAATAATTGATGGTGATAAGTTTTCAAATTTGTTTATGGATTTAGTTGATCATTTATTGGTTCCCAATAAAGAATTTGATGTGGGTTGTGTGACACAAGAGGTTTCGTAGTTGATAGTATATTACTTTTGAAAATCAAAAGAATATTATCAAGCCTTTGATCCAATTAAGATGATCCTTATGGGTGGACCTTACATTTTTCCTTTTTCCAAATTTCATGGTTAAGAAACTAATGTCTTGAGAAGTATATGAAATTAGCGTATTTTTCTTCACATATTTGTGGGAATTTAGTGATTTGAATCGCGGAAGATCTATGACAGAACCTCCGTGCTTGGTGATCTAGTCAAAAAGTCAAGTTCTAGAATGTATTATGGATTACATTTATAGAACATTTAGTTTTTTTGTCTCGGGTGTTTACTTGTCTTTCTAAATTTGAGCATCTAGTTGGCCAATTAAAAAGTTTAATTGGTCATCCGTGGATTCCGAAAAAGTCAAATCTCGAGGACAAGTCTTCTTAAAGGAGAGGATGATGTACCATGAGAAAACTTAATGGTCCAAATGACGCTTGGTAACGATCTATGAATCCAACACTACAATATTGCCTGCTTTCGGCCAAGTTGTCCATACAGAACTAGAACATCCCAGACAATGTAGGAAAAGTGGCTATCTCGGCAGTCAACACTTAGCTTAGCTTATCTTTGGAATTTCAACCAACTCAACTCCCACACGGCATTAAAAAGCGTCATTATAAGTAGATTCATAATATCACCTATACAACACATTCTCATCACTCACCTGGACGATGTAGGAAAGGTGGCTCCCTCGGCAGTTGACACTGTGGTACATTGCCTTTTTGCGATGTAGCACGCCATCGTGCCAGTTATCAGCATTTCATGCTTGCTATTCGATGTCCGCCCACACTTACTCGCCTACGCATAGCTGCGTGCTACAATAAATCCTCCTTAAACAACATGCGTCGCCGCTTGGCCACACCCTTTCGGCTAGGTATGGCTCAAATACTGCCTCATTTGACCCATGGATTCATATAGTATAATATTGTCTGTTTTGGGCAAAGTTATCTATTCCACACGCTTAACTTTGGAGTTCCACCAACTAAATTAGCGTGCAACTTTGAAACATGTTGTACTAAGTAGATTCACGATATTAATTATATAGTATATCCCCATCCTTCACCCAGGCGATGTGGAACGAATGGATGCCCCCCCTCGACATTGTGATAGTTTCCATCTAGCGATGATAGCTCGCCAACATGCCATCTCGTTAGCATTTCGTGTCCATTCATCGATGTGCACTCATGCAAGCTGGGGTGCTACAAGATTCGTCCGGACAAAAGACTGTTGCTACATGAGCCGGACAGGCGTCAGAGTTCAATTTTGCGAGTTTTGACAAAATCATTTATTTTTAAAGAAATTGAGCTCAAATACCACTGCCCATCAACTAACATAAGTTGGGAAAAGCAACGGACAATGTTATGCCATGGATTTTCGCGTTCTGAGCTTTTATTTTCTATTTGACCTTTGATTTGTTTCCTTTTCATTTAAACTCGATTTACCCTATTCCTTTACGAATACGCAGGCTTGTTAGTGGTAGCTTGGGTAATTTTTTTCCACTGAGGCCTATAATCAACTTTGATAGTCTCCCTTTTCAACAATTGGGTGTTTCTTTACTATTTTGTTTTTATTTCGGATTCAAAGGCTCTACGTTTGGATTTGATGTTTACAGGATAGCATGTTACGCTTAGCTTATTTCCCCGCCAAGCGTTATTGGGCTAGAGGATTTGTCATTTGTTTAGCCATCAATCCTCTAACACAATCCATATTATTTCCCATTTTCCCTACAAATTTTGAACTCCATGGTTCGAGGCGGCGAAAAACGGTTTGTTGGTGAATTAGCAAATTATGCTATAACACTGTTTAAGAGATATAGGGCCGGTTTGAGATTGCTTTTTACTACCGACTTCTACTTTTTTTCCTTAAAAATTGTAGCATGAGTTTTTTGGTAAACTCTAAAGCACATGATTTTAATAAATTGCTTTTGCTTTTCTAATGATGCTTTTTGAAATAGCCTTAGAACGATTTGAAAAGTTGTTTCTACTTTTGCTTTTGCTTTTGCTTTGGCTTTGGCTTTGGCTTTGGCTTTGGCTTTGGCTTTCGCTTTCGCTTTCGCTTTCGCTTTCGCTTTCGCTTTCGCTTTCATTAATTTCTATAATAACCTCAATATATTTTTTATATTACCCGTATATGCCTACTTTTATATTTTCACAATAAAAAAGTACCACTTTACCAAACACAATACTACTTATCAAAGTATTTTTTAAAATTTATTTACAAAACACTAGGATTATACCCGCTTTTATAATCAATTTTAAAAATAATTTTAAGAAACGAATTTTAAAAAGTATTAGCATTCCCAAACTATGCTTTAGTTAAACCTAAATCTTTTTACGCTATTTATATATTGTCATATATTGATAGAGGAATTGATACCAGTTTTGATATATAATATTAGATGGATATGATTTGGGTTACAGAATTAGAGCATTCGTGTGTCAATAATGTAAATAAAGAGAAAAAAATTGAAGGTTACCTAAGTTATTTATTAAATTACTACGTGCTTTTGTCCTCAATTTAGAATTGTGAAACTCATACATGTTTAGGCTGCAAATAAGTAAAGCCGGTTGAGTTGTGGCATTTTTAGGTTCAGCTTGTTTATTAATGAATATTATTTTAATTTTTAGCTCGGCTCGCACAAGCCCAAATCCGAATCGGACCTAGGCTTATTCACAATCAATTTAATTTTTTTAGATCTATAAACATCACTAGTTATTGATTTATCAAAATTTAAAAAAAAAAAAATATCATTAATTTAAATCTCTTGCAAAATCACCAACTAAACGGATATGTAAAATAATTACTTTACTGTATAATCCGTTTAATATAAAATTACTATTATAATAAGGCATTGTTATTAAATATTATACAATCAGCCAATCAGGTAAACAAAAAAGCATTTTTTTTATTTATTATATTTAATCTTAACTATTAAGTTTGTCTTATTTTTTCAATCAATGAATCCGGACCAAACCCTTTAACTGGAAAAGTCCGAAAAATAGATTAATTACCAGCCTGCCTATATATGTTAGGTTTATGACCTACCTTTAACGAATCAGAAAAATAAATTAATAATGAATAAGGTCAAATCAAACTATTACAATATTATGTTTGTTATCATAACGTAGTGATCAGTATTAATTTCGTCGGTGGCGGTGTCTAGTAATGAAACAAAATCAATGTTTTTTAAATTGCTAATCATGAATTAAATTACTTTATGATTTTAACGTACACGAAAGCATGCATATCAAGCTACTACATTAGTATGACTTTTACTAATTTGAACTTGTTAAATTAATCACTTTCATCGATAGAAAAAACACATTATAGAAATTAAAAATAAAAAATAAAAAAAAATAAAATAAAAAAAACTAATCGTATAAGTTATGTATGAAGTTTCTCCATTTCCAATCATGAAAAGGAAGGGTTACAATTTGATTAATTACATTAATATTTGTGTTGCTCCAAACTTGGAGCTGCCGACAATAAAAGTTGTCAATTTTTACATTTTTAGAGAGTCAAAAACAATATGCATAAAAAATAAAACTTCCTATTGCAGGAGCATGTATATTTCACATGTTAAACGATGATAGTTCAACAAACACGCCTTTTCCAAAAATAAACGCATCAATTTGACACATCACTAAAAATGTGCACCTCCAAATATAAAATAAAAATTACATGGCTAAAGAAATATGCTTGCACAAAGTAATAATCATCCAACATAATGCATACGTTGGAACCAAAAGATCAATATCTAGATCACTGGATCGTGTGGGCAAAAATGGAGCGGCTAGCAAGCAAAAGTGGAGTGAAAACGTACGGATATCAAAAAATTTTAAAATAAAACTAAGACAAAAAGGTGCGAAAGAGAGAGCAGGAGTGAAAGCTAGCATATTGTGTTCACGAAGGATTTATGGTGGCCTGGGTCAAGATTAAATGAAAATGAATAGAAATTTAAAAATGATAAATGGTGTAAAAGCATTCACATCAGCTTAGGTAGGAAAATTAACTAAAATAATAAAAATAGCTCTTATTCTATTTTGCCAATCCTATACTCAACTTTTCAATCCATCAGATTAAATATTTTACAAATTAGCTATAAGCCAGGCCTCATTTTTCTGTACGTATTCGTTTTCATTTGTATAAATAATCAAGTTATATTTAAAAGTAATACTGATAAACATATTGGTTAATAATTGCATATGTGAAATTAATGCATAAATAATATAATACTTGTCATTATTAATTTATGTAAAATTAGAATTTAATACCCTTAAATTGTTTAAATATAAAGGAATACAAAACACTTTCATGCGACTTAAGAATGATTTGACTAAATTATAGAACAGATGAAAAAGAAAAAAATTTACTTACCCAAAAAATTATTGCTATGAAAAAAAAAAGAATGCTAGATTAAAAAGGATAAAGCAAAGAGGTGAGAAAGAAGGAGAGAAAGAAGAAAATTGGAGATAAAGGAGAGTAAAAAATATAGCCATGCTAGAATGATTGATTATCATTAGCTACTCATTTTAGCAATTATGAAAATAGCTACATGTTTAGCTAATATTGTATATACTTGTTAATTTTTTTTTACTATACATTGTTTTAGTTAAAATAGCTACACCATGTCATTTAGCTAATCTAACGTGAATGTTCTCCGTATCTTTTATTAATTCATATTAGCCAACAAACAAGAAATTACTTTGTCTAATTGTCTCTATATATGAACATAAATCACCGCAAAAAAGATTAAATTAGGATATACATGACCAAATGACTTACCTAATTAGAAATATATTTCATATATAGAGACAATTAGGTAAGTCATTAAGTAAAATGACTTAATGGTAAAATAGAAAAATATTGGTATTTGGCAACCTGACTAATTAGAAATATATTTCATAGTCATATTTAATTCATTTTTATAGTTTATATATGTATTTATATGTTATAAGTTTTGTACATTACTTTTTTTTTCCCTTTAATTAAAAAGTGCACATGAATTAATGTTCCAGGACAACCTAACAAATGCACGGTACATTTATTCACACTACGAAATGTGGTAAATATAATAATGGTGTTGGATGAGGATCCTTTTTCAAATCTTTTATAGTTGGAGCAATTAATAGATCTACTGACACAAATTTGTCGCACTACATTTTGGGACGTACCCCATCTATTTAAATATGAATAAATTAGCTGCTGGATCTAAAAATGTTTTTGAGCAATCCAAGGGTATGTCGTCTTTTATCTTTTTTCTAGAGGTATAAATTTTTAACTACAAAAAATATTTCATTAAATATTAATTGAATAAAGTGCTCCAAACATTGCCTAAAATTTCATAATATTAGAGACGGCGGAGCAACATACTTTCTTTAGATAACAACACCCTACAACACGATAATATTTATTTCAAATACTCACTGAATATTCTATATTTTAAAGTAAACTTTTTTTTTATATATGGCTTTACCTACCATATGATATTTATTTTAGTCCCGTTGACAACTTTTACGATGTTCAACAGTTTGATTCTCAATTCTCTTTTCACATCTGTTAGAACATGTGAGTCCACTGGAACACACCGATAATGTAATGTAATTATTCGTACTCAATATTTTGTTAAGAGTGATATTGCATTGTTGAAAGGAACTTCACTATGATATGATTGAATAAAGCGTATAAACAGTATAAGAGATTTACTTTTGTTAGCCTCAAGCAATTGTTTGTGTTTCTTACTAAGCGTTTCAAAGGGAAATTTCTAAACTGGTGCGGGTAAGGTTTAAAATAAAGAACTTCTTAATGGTAGGACATCTCGGGATAAAATCATGGGTATCTCAATAACAAACGGAATATTACTTGTAAAATCTGGGGATTAACTGGGTTAGTTCCGAAATTTTTTTTTTCTTGGCTTTACTTCTGTTTTGTGTCCAATATTTGTGATTTAGGTAGTTTGTTATAAATGTAGTATTTTTGCGATCTTGGGAGGATAATTAGTTGAACCCTAGGGGTTTTTTACAGGCCAATGATCCACAACAAGTGATGTTAGAGTATAAGTTGACCGAGCTGCGTTAGTTTGCTTCAAAAGACGAGTGAGACTTATTGGATCACAAATCTCTTGTGGTGGTGCTCTCTTCTTGTTAGGTGAAGTGGTATTCAATGTTGTGGATAAGGAGACTAAGGTAACTGTAAGGCTCTGTAAATTCCGTAAAAGGTTTTTGCTTTAATAAATGATAGTGCTATACGAATTATAGTATTATTATTTATTTTGTTGGTGGTGTTTGTGGTAATAATACAGAGTTAAATGTCATAGCATGTTGTGTTTAGTTTCATATGTTGGAAGTTGAAGTGTCGTGATGATACCGGTTCGATATTTTGACGATATCTTACAAACCATAATTCTAATTGGGGCCTATGATATATTGTTGGAAAAATATTTCA
>MKEJ01039994.1:0-19077 GCA_001753735.1 Embelia ribes
GGGTACGTATTCCAGATTTGGTATTGGGTTTCGCCACTTTATTGGCGAAGTTCGTATCATTGGATAAAGTTATCATATACATATTGTTTATTTAGAACGTTGATAAATTTTGTTAGAAATTCTAATTCCTATTGTAAGATATAGGTGAATCTAATGGATCAATTGACCAAAGGTTGGCAATGAATGTTATTCAAAATTTATATATTGCAATGCGCCTAAGGCGATGAGGATATAATTCTAAAAACTAGTGTTGAGACTAAATTCTTAATTTTGTCAAGGGAAATAGGTAAAGCTCACATAGGAGTCACCTACGGAGGCAACCCAACTTCTTTGATTGGGAACCCCATGCATGAGGTTCAATATGGTAAAAACAATCCGTATTGAGTGTCTCAATTCCAACATTATTTTTTTTTAGAAGGTATCATTTTAGAAATATTCTCCTACTCATTACTAAGCCATTAATACTGATGATCTGTGACGTTAAGGAAGAGTAATACCCTAAATGGGTTCAAGGCAGCTGACAAACTCCCGTAAGATACAAATCACATGTATATTTTGAGAACTCACCTCAGTGAGAGCCGTCGTGAGGCCATGACCGTAAGAATATGGCTATTCTTTAGTAACTCTCCTGAGAATCAAGACAAGTGCATGACTATTGTTAGCACTAACCCGCGAACCAATTGTTGGTGGTACTATATGTATAATATAGGGTTCTTTGGCTCAAAAGTTTGTGGTTCAAGGTGTATATTCACCATATTCCTTCAAAATGATGTTGTTTCTACTAAGTATGAGTCCCAAACCCATTGCATAGTATTTTATATATTGCCCAATATTTCATATTTAGATATTTCTATATTGTTGTAATTATTTTCTTTTATTGTGTTTTATAACATCTAGAGGATTGTTAGTATCAATACACTTAAGTTCCAAAACAAATAAAATTTTAATTATTTATATTTTGTTTTGTTTATATTTATTTATTTTTTAGTCTATGTGGTAGTTTCTTTTTTCAAATAGAGGTATGAATGGTAATATCCATTCACTTCTAAATCTAACCGTTATATACTAACGGTTCATTTCTTATAAATGGCCACTGTTGAAGGTCTTGTTCAATGGGGAAAAAATATAAATATTTGCTATCACTTTATCTTTATAATTTATTATTTTATTTGGACAATATTCATTCAACAACGGTTCATTATCTACATTCGATTGAGCGCGATCTTTTAGGAATTTTCTGTAAATATATTGAGTTAGATATTAGAGTCATTCATTCCGTTTAATCATTCGCGTTGGTGAAATATTGGCTTTAAGATATTGTTTCACAACATCTCAATATTCCAGGCATGTTTTCTAACTTAATTTTATTTTACTTTTATTATTTATTATATACCATCTTACAATTTTTTTGTATAAAGAATCATAAATTATTTTATAAAATAAAGAATAATTATTTAAAAGTATAAACGTAAAGTAATTTTGATAACAGTTAGTAAGAATCTAGGATCCAAACCCAGGCATACTTAATGCCCTACGAGGGTCGAGAGATATATTCGTCTTTGTTGGTGTCAAGAACAAAGATACCAAGCGTTGCCAGCAAACCAGATGCCGCAAGAAACATGGGTTCATACTAAAATCATTCCGCACAAAGGTAGTGTTACGATTGTTTATATTGTGGTAGGAAATGAGGTGATTCCTGGTCCTTATGCCGCATATGTAGCTCAAGCTATGATCAACATGAAAAGTGCCCTTGATTTGCTCGGATTACCCAATTATATTGGAGTCACAATCACGACCGCTTTTAACCTCCAAACATCTTTCCCTCCCTCAGCAGGATTTTTGCGCCCTGAAGTTGCTCAGGCAATCCTATTTCATATTCTAATTAAAAATTTGATGAGTTCTTTTTTTAACTTTTTTTTAATGTTTTTTACTTTTGTGCGTGGAATACTAAAAACTACTTCCGCACCAAATCTTATACGGGCAAGGCTAAAAAATATAACCCAATGCATAAATTTTTTTCCATTTTGATAACTAAAGAGAATATATCATGATGGAGGATAAAAATTGATCAAGAAAAGGGGTATTATTACTTACAGAACAAAATAGTAACTTGTACAAATTTTTTTACCATTTTATCCTGTTTAAGGTAAAATGAGCCAAGAATGATACATAACTTCATTTACGATCTAATCAGATAATGAAGGATGCTACCGGCATTTTGAGAAAATATTCTAAGCCATCGAGTGCTTGGCCTCTACTTGTCAGCATCTACCCTTATCATGCATATGCTTCAAACCCAAAAGACATCTCCTTGGAATACACAACATTTAGAGCACATACACCAATTATGGATGGACAGTTACAGTCCTTCACCCTCCTCGAAGCTCAAATGGATGCTTACCATGCAGCATTAGATAAGATAGGTGCTGGAGACATAGGTTTTATTGTTGGGGAAACAGGATGGCCAACAACTGGGAATGAGCCTTACACAAGCGTACAGTACGAATCTAAAGAAACATATCCTATCTGGAAAAGGAACACCTAGATACCTAACTGTTGGACTTGATAACCTTATATTTGCTATGTTTGATGAAAATCAGAAGGCTGCAGGGATCAAGCAGCATTGGGCCTTTATTCCCCTAACATGGAACCCAAATATCCATTGGCATTCCAGGTAGATAAATCTTTGATTTACAAATTGGTTTAAAGAGCACTATACTAGTCAAAATTTGGATGGCTTGACTATTAGTATTGTGCAAGAAAAAATGTGAGGCAATAAAATTGAATCTACAACTTTTCAGAGCAAAATTAGATAAATAGTTTCATTTTGGGTCCGTTAAAACATCATTAAGGATTCACTTCATGCAACATTATTGATTACAAGCAAGTGCATCCGAGAAGGACAATTTCCTCTAGATTTGAAAACACCCCAATTAGGATTGGATGAATATTTCCCCACGTATAGTTATATAGAAATTTCCTATATGTTGTCATTTTTCTTTGTGCAAAATAACCCTTGTACGCTTAGGAGTTGCAATCACAAATTTGGCCATATCCCCACACGTATCGGGGATAATAGGAGGCTCTTAATGGTACAGAAGCTAGGGATTCGGAAGTTCTCCTAAAATCGTAAGAACGAAACATGTTTGATACCCGAAAAGTGAACCCCAGTCCCCTCTGTGTGAATACAAGGCGATGCATCAAAATACACCTTGGTCCCTAGACGCTCTAAATCTTTCCTATCAACGCACGATTTGGGTCAGTATAATGACTTTTGTGTCCGAGAGGTTTCAATGGCCAACAATTGTCGACACTAACGGCTCGTATCATTAACTTTTGCATGCAACACATAAAGTTTGCCACCAAGTCGTTATTAGAACTTGTCAACAAATATGACTATATGTGATATTAGAAGGCTCCAATAGACTACAATCAACTATGACATTTCTCTATAGTTTGAGATTTCTCGAAAGCGATTTTACAAATTATTTGCTAATTTATAGTTGTTGGATTAGTGTAAGTAATTTTATCTTCTAATCATTTACTTCGGATATCTTCTAGCCAGAATTGACCACCATCCACGATTAAGTCGAACGTAGAGATCACAAGATGCGCAACCAAGCAAGTTGATATTAGTAGAAACCATGACGTGCCGGGCCTCAGTCGATGAGTGAGATACAAAACTCCTTTTTGTAGTTTGTTAGACCATAAATTCGAGGAATCGCCTAGACCGATAACAAAATATCCATGGTAGCACGTAGTTTTTTCCTATGATGTTCCTGTGAATTGGCGTAGCCCCGTTAAATGTATGGCTTAGGCCTAAAGAACAAACAATAAATTATTTATGATATTATGATAAGTTGTAATTAAAGAGGAAAAGAAAAGCATTGCTTCTAATATTTCTGCTTTTATAAATTTAATAAAGAGAAGAAATCCTAACAAAAGGATATCATTCTAAAAAAATAAAGCTAATCCTAAAAAAAATAAACAATGTCCAAAAAGAATAATAGCTATAATATTGCTAGATCTAAGTTAAAATGTCACAAATGTGGGAGGGGTGTTCACATTATTAATTAGATACGTTTTTGCCTTATATTTTCCCTTTTTCACACTTCAGTTATGAATTTGAATTTAGAAATGTGCACTAAATTTTCCTCTTTAAAAGAAAATATTGACTTTCTTAGTAAATTGGGGCCTCGATTTGAAGATTACATTACGGAATGAAATCTGATTTATAGCTCGATAAGTAGATTTCTAATTAACTTCTATTTATTTATTTTTTTTGGCACTAATTATTTAAGTATTTTGATTATGATTTAAATGGGGAAATAACTTTAAAATAAAAGTGGAAAATAACTTTTGAAAGCGTACCACGTACATAAAATGAATTGGTTGGAGAACATTAATTTTGAAGATATCTGTTGAGACGTATTTCATTTAAAATAACTTTAAAATAAAATTGGAAAATAACTTTTGAAAATGTACCATGTACATAAAATGAATTGGTTGGAGACATTAATTTTGAAGATATCTGCTGAGACATATTTCATTTAGGTTAGGGAATTTATTATGTAGGAATTTACTAAACAAAGTATGTATAAAATCTCCATCCTTTAATTTATTGTATTGCCAAAGTAATAACTTTTAAGATTTGAGCAATTTTAATGTTGATCCAAGCATGAATAATTTAAGTAGGCACCTATACATATAGCACAGTGTTTTTAAAATTTGACCATACGAGTTCACGTAACAGAGAATAAAATGGCAATCCGAAGGTTGATTTTCACATCTTCATCAATTTTACTCGATTGCTTCTATTTGCTACATGTGCTACCAGTAAGGTTCTCTTACCGATAAAATTATATTGAATTAACTAATCTAGAAGGGGTAATCCAGCTATTTAAAACCAAAAATAACATCTGTTGAGTTGTGGAAAATTTTTATTTTTATTTTTCTTTTCTTTATTTATTTATTTACGAGTAAAACCCTTTTGCTTCCAAAGGAAAATAAATGAAATTATACGGTACTTTTGCTAATCTACTAGCCATTACTTTGCATTGATACAAAATCATGCATAATCTAGTTTATGTGTGACTTTGTATAAACATTGACAAAATATCATAGCTACAAATTTTACGCAATTAATTAAGCAAATTAGAGGTTTCATGACCCAAAAAAAATCAACTCTATAATGAGATATTTAGTGTGAGATCTAGTATGAGGTGACTCAAAACCAATTTGTCGCAAGTTACAAATTAAAGGATAAAACTATGGCATTTGGTCTCAACCTATTCGTTTAGGGATATATAGTGTTAAAATAATTTAGCCTACCAAAAAACATCACATGTTCAAAATGCCTAACTATCGCAATTTCTGTTGCCGAAATATAATTGTAGTACTTTGTAAAACTGCAGACGGACCATATATTGGCATTAATTATGGATTAAACGGAGACAATCTTCCTGCACCAGCGGATGTAATAAACATTTTCAAGCATAACGGAATAAAATTATTCCGAATCTACGATCCAAACCCAGACATACTCAATGCTCTGCTTGGTTCCACTGGCATTAGAGTCTTCCTTGTCGTCAAGAATACAAATATACGAGAACTCGCGAGCAACCCAGACGCGGCCCCAGCATGGGTTGGTGCTAATATCAAGCAGTACAAAAATAATGTCACATTTTCTTTCGTCTCGGTAGGCAATGGGGTGATTCCGGGAGCTTATGCTGCATATGTGGCTCAAGCCATGACCAACATCAGAAGTTGGCTTGTTTTCGGTTAGCTTATCTGGAATTTTAGTGACAACAACAACCACTGGGTTCAATCTCGAAACATCTTTCCCCCTGATATTATTCAGGTAATTCAATTTCAAATTCTTTAAACATTTACGTTTTAAAACAATATCAGACTTTTGGGCAGACCTATTTTTGCTTTGCAGTTGAACCGTAACAAGGTCTCAAAATCCGATGCTTCTGTTATTTTATGTTTAAAAGTGTTTTCAGTCATTTGAATTCTCGAGCAATTTATTTAGATTGATGAAAGCGCAAAACGATTTGTTTTCTTATTTCATGTGATTTATTAACAGACAATGAAAAATGTGAACGATGTTCTGAGATACAATGGCTCCCTGCTACTCTTGTCAGTTTTCTTCCCTTTGCATGTCTCGGACCCAATAAACATCTCCTTCGAATACGCAACATTTAGTGCCGAAGCACCAATTATGGACGGATCAAACCAATGCTACAGCCTTCTAGAAGCCCAAATGGATGCTTGCTATGCCACGCTAGAAACGATCGGCGCTGCAGATGTGCCTATCGTGGTAGCGGCAACTGGTTGGCCAACTGCTGGAAACGAGACATACACGAGTGTAGCGAATGCACAAGCTTACAACAGGAACCTATGGAAACAAGGGGTACCTACGGCACCAGACACGACACTGGATGCGTTTATTTTTTCTCTGTTCGACAATAATCAAAAACCAGCCGGGATTGGGCAGCATTGGGGAGTTTTTTCACCTAACATGGAGCCCAAATATCCATTGACATTTTAGTGCCTGAGTAAAGTTGAAGACATAAGAGCATATGGGCTATCTAGACAAATTGTAGCTTTAGAAACAATTCAAATATGGATTAAAATTCATAACACAATTCAAATACATTAGTTTGTAGGAATGCGTACTGTTGCTGTTGCAGTAACCGGATGGCCAACTGTTGGGAATGAGCCACTGCGCACGCAGGCTTACAAAGGGAATCGATTGGGGAAAAAAAAAGAAGGTAACCCAGGTCACCGTACATGGAGCCCAATATCCACTGATGTTCTAGCTTTCAGTGAAGTGTAAAATTTGAAATCCACATGCATATACAAACGTATCATCCATCTGAGCTCACTTTGTACGAAAATCTTTTACACATGGGGTAAAAGAAATTAATCTAAGCAAAGAGAATAGCTTCCTTACACGGCTGGTGTACGATTTTCCTATAAAAGTGGATTTGGATGCATCACCATGTGTACATGCATATATAGATCTCACATCTAATGCACATACGTCATGCAACTAAACCCGCAAGTACATGAAAAATATCTAGACCTGCTGCACAAGCAAATCACTTCACAAGGAGAAAACAAGATAAATTGTAGAATTAGTTGTAAAAAGTCAATATCAGAATAGAATCCAGATGTTAGTCATGTCGAAGTATAATACTCTACATATTTACTTGCACAGCATAGTAAAAGGTTGAGGCTTGAAATTTTACTTCCAAATCTTCAAACAAGATGCATATATCTCTCTTTACAATGAGTATGATCCTCAAAGAGGAAAGATGTTAGTTAGGACTTGACAGATAATGCAAGGGAAACTAAAGCAAGAGGGGAGAGTAAACTCAGGTATGAGAGAGATCAAGTTCACTCTGGTATAGCCAAACAGAACTGCTACAGGTAAAGAAACTAGAAAATGGATGTATGAAACAACCGATAAAATAAGCAATAAAGAAAGAACTTTGATAACATAAAACTATGTGCTTTCTTTTCGGTTTCACCATAAAATTGGCTGAAACATCATGAAAAACTTTTCTAGCTTTGATACCTGTTTTTTTTTTCTCATTTTACTCTCAAAAAGAAAAGGAAAGAGTGGCTGCAAAAATATACCAAAAGAACTTGCTCAGCACTTTAAGCAATAGATCAAGGCATCCACCTAATCCTACCATCTCCTAAACCCATCTCCCACACAGAATCAAAATACAAAATCACCTCCCCAATTTTGAAAACCAAGGCAAATCAGATTTTTTTCACGCATCGTCAAGCTTCAACCTCAGTCTCGGAGAAGCTCAATTCAGAAGATGCTCTGCTTGACCCGGTTGTATGGCTTTCACAAAGGCTTGTAATTTTTTGCTCCACATCTTTACACAATTTCAGTGATGGCTTCATTCTCATGTACTGCACACAAAAACATGAGAAAAGCAATGACTTTTAGAACAATAAGATGTTCCACCAATGACAACACCACTTAACATTGCCAGAAAAGACAATATTAACAAAAACATCCAAGTTCGAAAAATATGGATTTAAAGACATGAAGAGGAATTAAAATGTAGACCATGAGCCATCACTTGTGCTTACAAAGATGATGGCTCAAAACTACATTTGTAGGACATTCATTCAAAACTCATCCTCTATTAGGTTCTCTAACAAGTGCAATAACTTAATGGAAAATGATACATCTACCTGCAAAATCTACCTACAAGTCTTTAAAAAATTAAAAACATAAATGATCCTCCACAAAAATTTTCCAGTAAGCCAGTTTCATCAAAATAAAAAACAAAAACTTACACCAAACAGAAGAATAAGTAACTGTGTCAATAAAAGTTTAAATAGGAAAAAATTCCAACCAAACTCGATATGCATTAGGTACTGTCTCTAGCTTCAGTTACCAAAATAAAGCTAGTGAAGTTAAAATGTAGCTTAAGATTGATGCGAAAAGTTCAGGTCAGCTTTTTCACTGAAGAAATGGCCGAGCAACATGGGTCTACGATGATCATTGAACTTGATGCAGGATTCTTGTAATTCTCAAGCCAATACTTGATTACAGTATAGATTTAGCTTTCCGATTGCTGATGTCGTACAGTTTTCCAGTTATGATGAATGAGTTTGTGAAACATAAATACATATTTAAGAAAATGTCATAAAGCTGGTCCATTTTTGTCTCATATGCTTTTGAGTAGACACCTAAAACTTCCAGAATTCTCAATGTCTGAAGGACTCGTATTCTAAAGCCACAAAAGACAACCCCCACCGTGACCAAAACCAAAACTCTGAAAACTCCACTTGCAACTGAGGGTGTGCCACGAATGTGTTGAAAAACTAGAAAAAAATAAACATTACTGGAAGCTTAACATGACACAAGGGTTTCTTACGGGAAGAGTTGACCAAAAAGAAATATCCATCTTATGCTTAATTTTTTTTTTGTGAAGGAAAGGGGCAGACCAGTACTTAACATAGATTCCTCCCACTCATCCATTTATCTTTGACACAATGAGACAAAGAAGTAACCAACCTTCCNNTCCTTCTGTTCTTTTCATCCTCCTCTCTAGAAATAGAAAGTTGGACGTCAAACACGCTAGAGAAAGAGAAAAAATTAACTCCGCCTACAATGGTCCCCTTTCCAACCATATGAGGTCCTCAAAAAGAAAATACTTAATTACGGTAGTCATTTCCTAAGCAATAGTTTCAATTTTTACTATGTGTGCATGTGTGTCTTTCCTATTACTTTTCATTTCCTTTGTTTTCGCATGGCGGCTGGGAAGGGGGGAAAAGGAGGAGGGGGTATTAGTGGAACATGGTACCTCTTCATAGAATGCATTAATCTCCTCCTCAGTCAGACCCTCATCTTCTCCAGCATTTTCATCCCAGCCAAGAGAACGAAGAAATGCAGTCTCTTCCTCATCATGATAAACCATTCCATTAAGGCACAGATTCTTCTCCTCTTCATGTGAATCTCCGTTGCAGGTCACCTTATTTCCGTTTTCAGTGATGCGTGAACTAACTGAACCACCAGCTCCCTCAGCCACCTCAGAAGATCTCTCCATCAATGCAGATGAATCAGGTGTGCTCATTGAAGACTTCTTCCTCATAAGCTTGAAAAATTCACTTCGGCTTTGAACCTGAGACAGGGATGGTCTTTTTTCACCAAACGGTCCATTTTTTAGAGACAATGCAGATACCTTTCCTTCAACATTAGACGCCTTTGAGCTATTACGACTCTTTACATTAGAAGCCGCTACAGAAGCACCAGCAAGAGGATTGGTTGCTCCATTGCTGGCATTATTAGCAGCATCACATACATCTTTAGCCACTGGGGCACCATTGTCCCTTACTGGCTTAAGAATAAGAAACTTCCCACCATTCGACAACTTATTAGTAGTAACCTCAGATCTCAGTTGTCCTCCACGAACACTTTGATTAGTAAGATGGGATGAGTGTGACTGCTGCTGTTGCACACTCTTTGCAGCCACCATAGGCTCGCTGGTTTTAACAGAAGTTTTAGGCTTAAGCTTGTCTGAGTTATGAACCTGAAAAAAAACAGTAGCAAACTGATTAATAATCGTTCACAGAGAGAAGGAAAAAAATGTCTCTCTAAAGTAGACTGGGAAAACCAAGGTTGCAGAAAGCTGGCTACATGCAATCTCAAGCATAGCAAAGCCAAAATCTTAATAAATACTAGTGGTCCAGCACACACAATGCTTGCACAATTTCATTATAATGACAGGTAAAGAAAGGGGGCACTCACACTGCATGTCTGAAGCATACCATGATCAAAATTAAATCAAATCAACCAAAATGAAATGTGTACTTATTAAATCAGAAAATAAAAACTCAGAAGTGACAGACAGGGGATCGGCAAACAGAAAATGGAGAGAAAAATACGAGACGAGAGGAGAACCAGAATTTCCTTAATGTCCTCGAAATAATTGAGAAAGAGATGAATGTTCAAAGGTAAAATAAGGACACTATATATTGGGTTGAGGTATAAATTAGGTGATCCCCACATTGGGAATGGCTTCAAATTATAACCACCATTTTTGGCCCCACATTTAACAATTTATTAGATAAGACTCAGGTCCTAAGTATTTTCATTTTGAAAGGTAAGAGTAGGAGAGAAAAGAGTCATAATTGACTATGTCGTCTGCCAGGAAACATAAAAAACAAGAAAAATTTCCACCCAAATCCGTTTAATTTGTTATCCTATGACAAGATGATGTGCAGATGTCCGATTTACGTGAAGCTAGTCAACCAAATGATTTGTCAGCTATGTCCTTTATAAGGAGGCATCCAGAGGAATAGATACCAAACGAAGTACCAATATCCAAGGCATCCATATTTTACATGATGCCACTTTCCCTAGTAAAGGAAAATGTAAATCCAAGCGAAAGCAAAATTAATGACACTGAACAACGGCAACTAAAATACAATTTTGTCTAATTACAAGGACCAAAAGTGTGTTTATAGGAAAGAATAGGAAAAATTACTATTCCACCTAACCATTTCATACATACTTCTTCATGAAACAATCCCCTAAATACAACCCAACACACCCTTTTGATGCGTCTAGCATTTCCCTAATACCAAAGAGTTCACATAACACAAACCAAAGGAGACTAACACCTAAGCATCAATCTTTCATAGCACAACCTTTAACATTAGCCAGAATCAACCAATCTACCCCCACAGAGTACCATAAAAGAATCCAAACTTCTCCAGCAATAGGCCAGTGCACAAGAAGATTGCTAACCAATTCCTAACCACTTTCCACAAGAAGCACCACTCAACACTACCTCTTCTGCTTATGTTGTGTACTGTCAAATTTACACCAAACATAAAAGTGCCGACTTTGGGGGGCTTTAGTTGTCCGGACAAAATCAAAATCACAACCCATACAAATGAGAAAAATAACACCCAAGTCTTAAGGATCATTACCCAGTGCTTACCCAAAAGAAGTAACCAACACTTTCATTTCCATTTAAGGGTGAACAAACTTAAAGCTTGAGTGTGAGATACAGACACAAGAGTACAAAAACAGTAATGTGAAATGATTAAATAGAAAATGAATAATAAAATAATAGTCAATGCTAATAGCTACAAAGGAGCTTAATTCAATTGTTTACTCCACCCATTCAAATAAAAGAGTTGATTGTCGTGCCAAGAACTAAGAATACTATTAATTCTAGGTAATAAAATGTGTCAAGGATGCTTATCATATCATCAAAAAAGAAAATAAGGTAAATAATGCAAATTCCTCAAAGTATAAACCATTTCAGTGCATGCACCAGCAGAAACTTTGAACCCACATCCGAAACGAAAATAAACAACAGCTTCCATAACCCAAACAAGTAAAAAAGAAAGACACAGGTCAATAAATTTGCAAATATATCAGAAACAAAAGAATAAAAGAGTAGGGATGCATGCATACAGATGCACATAATATTATTCATGTGCATGTGATTGACATCTCCAAGTCTATCGACTACCAAATGATATACATGGATATGGACAAGCACAGAAGTACAACAGATTTCTAGTCCATCTAAGCGCAGAAATATGAGCTTTATCTAGTCCTTCTAACCACAATGAAGACAAATTAACATCTTCCCAACTTATAAAGGTTGTTGTTTAAGAAAATCCAAACTAATGCATCGTAACTTCAGACTAAATAATTGAAATAGTTCACCTAATAACTGACAACACATGACATAGTAATCAGGCAACCAATCATGATGTGTTTCCGATTTGAAACAGACTTCCTAACAGGGAGAAAGTGCACAGGAACGGAGCACTAAATCGTGAAAATGGTCACTCCACCAAAATCCTACATGGTGAATGTAAGAAGCTAGCAACTCAAGAGTAGGATACATGCCACATGCATAAAGCTTCACGCCTTTAATTAAGGAAAAGAACAAGGAACTGAATGACAGGATCCTTCCCGAAAAATGCAAAATTAACAAACATTTCAGCTCTACATAACAAGAGTACAACTCAAATACGTAATAAATGATCTTACCAGGACTTTAGGTATTGAAGGTGTCATAGGTATTAATTGCTTGGATTGCTTTATGGCCAATTCCTCTAGAATCTGTGTCTTATCAGGCAACTGCCAATAAATAAAGTTAAAAGAGCCATTAGAACAGTTAAAAGGTAAAATCAAAGCCTTCTCAAAATGATCTAACAGTTACCTGAGAAGGTGTACGAGCTCCAGGAGGACCCTGAGACAATGCCTCAGCCATATTCGGACCTGCCAAAGGACTCGATACAGCTGATGATGCACTTGCAGGAACAACAGGGTGAATGGATATGGGCCTAAGGTTGCTTCCAAGTAATGTAGGAACCTCTGCTAGAGCAGAGGTCCACCCTTCACCTCCGGTGAAGCTTTGCATAGCCGTGCTCATACCAGGAGATGGAACTCTACGTACACCAGCCCCTCCTTGTTTCTCTTCAATTCCCAGAGAGGGAAAATCTTTGTCAAAAGCAGCTCTCTGGGCACCAATACCGCGGATTCCCCCAGAAAGCACGCCATTACTGCTAGAGTGATTGTTGTTACCATTAGTTTTTACATCCGCAGCTTCTCGAGGCGATGAGTCAGTAAGTTTCCTACACAATAATGAACGAGAACGCCTCAACTTATCCTTCTCAGTCCTACTATTTAATATATCTCCTAGTGGATCAAAGTTGTCAAGCTCCCAAAAGTCCCTGGTCGCAGACTTATCCTTCTCTCTATCGCGGTTTCTATCACGAGGGTTCCGGTTGAAACTGCTATAAGGATGCTTTGAAGAGCCGTTACTGCTCGAACTATGACGAGAATTTCCAGAAGAACTTCGATCCAAAAAAGAACCACGATGAGAGTTTTTGTCACCACCAATTTTAGAGCACCTGTTTCTAGGTGAATGAGCAGCGGACACGTATTGGTGGGCCGTCGAACTGCCACTGATACTTCCAGTGCTTCTCAACCATTCTGGAACTAAACTAGGCTCACTTCTTTCCATGAGAAGTGAACATGATAAAATGAAATACCAAGAAACCCCATGATGCAGCCTTTTTCTCAAACCTCGCCCTATAAAACTATTTTCTATTACTACTGAAAAATCAGACACAACCCAATTTCTGTCCACAACTACCAAACTTTGAACCCTAGAGATAATGTTTGCACTTAACTATATTTTGTGACCTTTCACAGAGTCAAATGAAGCAAAGCAATATGGCAAAAATAATCAATAGTAAACACGGTTTCCTCATTCTCTGAACTGATCATACACTAAAAAGTGTCCAATTCTTGGTAAAAAGAAAACAATAATCTATTTTTTTTTTGGAAATTTAAGAAAACAATAATCTCACTTCTCAGTAGGTATTGAATATCTTTAAAGTAAGAACATCTTGATTTAACCTTGTTTAATGGGCACAAAAGAAACCTTGCAAAAAGAGACAACTCGTTCTCTATAAAGTCACCGTCTTTAGAGCCAAGAAATCAACGAGTGTCAACAATTAAACTCTGTAAATAAGCATTCTTTTGTAGAAAGAGGGGAAAAGATTTTGGAAGCCCCGATATCATAATCCTCATAACAGCAGTGAGATACCTTGTACAAAATTGACATAAAAATGACAGTGATTTGAGGACACCACCACTTGCAGCAAGACATGATGAAATCCAACGAAGTTCTCAAGAAATAAATTAAATACATTGTAATGCAGAATATCAAGATTTAAACATAATAGAACAAAATAATTTTCCAGCTTCCAATATCATTCTTCTATGGAAGTGAAACAAACTTGCTGGATGATTGTTCCCAACATATTGCTCAATATCTTCACGAAAGCTCAAACCGAACCCCTCTCTACTTGAGGACAATAAACTAATCCAATACAAGTAGCAAAATATTGTTCTCTATTATCCTCATTAAACAACACAAATATCAAAATATTCCACAGAAAGTAACAAAAAGGCAAAGGAAAACAAAAAACATGGTTCCCTCAAGTTAATACCACCCTTAGATTATCAGCCTAAAGCAAACACTTCAGTCAGTGATTCTTCTTACTCTTGGACTTTGAAGGGATTTTACCATATGCCATAAGCCTAGAATGCGATAGTTTAAGTTCAGCTTGACGAAGTTTTCTCCTCTTATTCCTGGATAATTTGCTCATATCACCGTTAATTTCTTCATCTTCTGATTTCTTGTCTTTGGTTTTCAACTTATCGTTGTCATTTTTCAGATTATCCAATCTGCCCCCATTGAGAAGCAATTTAATCTTTTGTTTCTGGCTTAACACCCTCCATTCTTTCTCCCGATAAGGAGCAAGCTTCTTAATAGACACATATTGATTCAACTCCTTATCATCAAGCATCAAAATTTCTTCAGTACTAAGCCCATATCTTTTCAGACCAACTTCTTTGTACTTGAACCTCGTCTTCAAATCCCCTATAGTATCCTCATAGTCCAACTTATAGTACTCTTCTAATTCTTTATCCAAAACCTCCTTCTCTAGTTTAGACATTTTTCGTTTTTTCTTTCGCTTACCCTCCTTAATGGCACCTTCTTCTTCTTCTTCCTCTTCCACAATTTGCTCAAGACACCCATTATTTTCTGCCTTACGCTTGAGATATTTCTCCCGAGCAGCTAAAAATCCATCCCTAGAACCCGACACCTCATCCCAACCTTTTCCAAGCCCAAGCAACTCGTCTTCTTTATCGAAATCCGGCTTCTCAAGCCCACCTTCTTCATCTTCATCACTCCCAAACTCAGGGTCCGCATCATCAGCCCCATAGTATTCATTGTTAAATGCTTCTCTCATTTTCCGATCATGTTCCTCGGGATCAAACTCATCCTCCAGATCATCCTCATCCAATGGACAAACCCAATCTCCCTCGACCCCTGCAGTCTCCTTTATCTTCATTAGCTTTTCTCTCATCTCTTTCTTCTTCAGATTCTTCAACCGCTTGAGCTCCTCCTTTCTCTCTCTCTCTGCCTGTGCCTCCCTCTCCTCTTTACTCTTCCTCTGCACCTTCCTAGCATTTGTCTTCTTCCTCACCGACCCCTCCACAACTCGGGAATATCCCAAAACCCTGTCCCCCGCGTTCTCCTCGAACCTAAAGTTAAACCCCCTCTCATAATCCTCTTGCTCCTCAATTGCCAACTCATCATCAGAAAGCTTCAAACCCTCCTCACCCGCTACCCACCCGTCCTCATCCTCCCCAACCCACATCCTATTCCTAAAATATTTCTTCAAAAACACATCATTCTCATCCAAGCCATCGTCCTTCCCAAAATACTCATCCAATTTCTTCTCCACCTCCACTACATCATCACCTTCCTCTGCGTCATCCAAACCCCCACTCTCTTTCACCTTAAACAAATCCCCGTCACCCTCCACTTCACCCATCGCCTTTTCCGCTGCCTCTACAAGCCTACTCCTCAAATCCTCTTGCTCCTCCGCATAGCTCTTCACCGCCTCGATCTTCGTATCATCAAACTCGGGTCCCTCCTCCAACAAATGCTTCGCCACCACATCCTTCAAATACATCGGTTTTCCCTTCTTACCCTTCAAATCCCCCTTTTCTAACCCCAATTTCTCTGCATTCTCATCACTATCAGATTCATCAAATAATTTAATTTCTTTTTCCTTAATTATCGGATCTCGGTTCTTAACCTTAATTAGGGCATCAAAAAACTGCAGATCCTTCTTGGGGTTGGCTAATTCACCTGCAGGAGCATAGCCACAGTATATAAGTATGAAATTTTTGGGGTGCTGAAACTACATAAAAAAGATTTTACATTGAAACTATAATAAAATTACAAATAAAAATATGTGTACTAAAAATTTGACACCGGGATGCCAAGAGCATTCACAACTCTCCCATTTAATTTCTCGAAAGAGAAATCTTAATTAAGAGTGTGGAAATTTACTATTCACAGTGTTTTTATAAAAAATAAATTTTTACCACCAAAATTATAAAACACTAGTTAACATTAGGAAAAACATATTTTTATATTTTTTTGTATGATATAAATATTCTACTAATTTTAACAAATTTCATATAAAGACTGGTGCAGGCATCAATTTCTAATATGTGGATTTTTAGTAGTAGAAATGAGTTTATAGGAGTGAGATATAAAAATTATACGAGATATAAATACTCAACAGCCCCTTAGCAAACTAGTAGGAAGGTCCTTGGGGCATTCCCATCAGCTTACCTAAGTCATCCCTAACATTGTTTGCAGCCCCAACAATAGGTAATATACCGTGGCTATGTTGAAGGGTACAACTGTTCACCCACCACCCCCACTAACATCTAATTTAAACAATTAGTTTCTTATTTTAATTTTGTAGAATCACAAATTAGGTTTCCCCTATAAATCAGCATCTAAATCAAAGTTTGGTGAACAGTGATAAAGATTTGGAGTCAAAGTATGGTTACTCTGGTGTGAATACCCTCACCTGGGTCGGACTCGTCGGAGGAGGACACGTCACCATCGGAGTCGTCGTCCCCGGCGAGGCCTCGCTTCTTGAGCTCCTCGAGCCGCATGAGGTCCTCTCTCTTCTTGTTGTGCTCGTACCTGCGTGCGAAGTCTTTGTTGATTTCGATCTTCGATATGTCTTGTTCTTCGCCGGAGCCGCCATTGTCGTCGTCGTCGAATAACTGCATAGCCGGAGAGAGAGAGAGAGGGCGGCGAAAGGTTTTTCTTGGGAGGAGGGGGCTCCAATTTCTTCTTTATTCATTAAATAGCAGCCTTTAGATCTAACATAAGGTTAGTCTGATCCGACAGCTCACATTAAAGGAGGTTGAAATGAAAATGGAGCCAAAACGACGGCGTTTTGTTTGCAACACTCGTCTCTGCCAACTCCGATACAGAACATGTACATTGCCCTATTTAACAAATAGAATCAAAAATATTATAATACTGGTTTAATATATTATCATTTCACTTTTTTATCAATATATTATCGTCATATTTCAAAATGTTATCACCCTTATTTGATATGTTGCATTCATGTATAATACAAGTCATGCATAGAATTTTCGCTGCCCCTTACAGTGTGATTCTATACAGAAGAGCCATCCTATGGGATTTTCTTGTATTCAACTTTAAGGATCTCCATCGTTGAATTGGATTAGTTTGCATACATAGCCAACTTATAGCCATTGATCAGATTTGAATTAATTTTGGACACATATTTTCAATTACATGTAGGCGCCATATAGGGGCTACATACGTATCACGTACCATCTTATGTGGCTGTCAACAAGATACAATGTTCTCTTCTTAAATTGTTATTACCCTTTGAACAAATATTATTACTCTTGTGAAAACAAGTTGTAAATTTCTAATATTTTTGTTAAACTCTGACCAAATATTATCACCGTTGGTCAAATTGTTGTTATCATCTCCTAAGATATTATAAATTGTAATACCTAAAAGTTTTTCTTTTTTAGTGACTCTATTTAATAAATTAGAGTATATTATGAGATAAGTTTAGGAGTTAGAGTTAATAAAAAGAAGATAGTGGTTTATTAATTAAAATTTTCTGAAAGATAAATAGTAAGAGTTCAGTACTTCTGGGATGTCTATAAACAAGCAAGGATTATGAATAACTTATTTCTAATTGGTGTAATTTTAGGAATTTTTTGAAAAATTTTGGAGGATTCTAAACTTGATTTTGGAAAAAAGAGAAAATGTATTATATTATATAATATTACATATATATATATATAATTAAAAAGGAGGATTAGGACAAAGGGTGGCTGAACCCACCCTCATTCTTTATTTCTTTGTTATATATATATATATAAGAGAAGTGAGCAAAGTAAGAGAGATGTGAGAAAAAGAATCAGCAAACCCACTAGGAGTAGCTTACCGGGTCAGAACCCATCCTCACAAATAGGAGGTCATGAGTTCGAATTCCCCTTCCCTTGAACCTTCCCAAAAAATGAATCAGGAAAAAGAAAAAGGGAAAATAATTTTGGTTTCGCCAACCATCAAGTCCCGATCAAAAGTAATTACATATTTGTACTCTATACAAAGTCGGAAACATAGTGATGTAGATGTATTCAGTGGTTGTTGATCTCAATTTTTGTGTCAAATTGTAGGGGCATAGTTTATCAATTTTAATTTTATATATGACTTTGTGGCACTATGTTTTACGTATTTAATATAGGTCTTACTACTGTGGGTTCGACTGTTTCAAAGCAATAGCCGAGTTATAAGCCGTTAATATCGATAAGTAGGTAAAGTTTCAAAACTTAATTGTAAATTTTACAATAAATTTAATTACAAGCAATTTTGTGAATTGTTGGCTTAATAGTATAAAAATGCATTTCATGATATATACATGCATAACACCGAAGTAAACGCTATATTTAGTGTAGGGTTGGGTGTTTCCTATGAGATTATGAAACATGCAGAGTTGAGTAGTGAATTCGCCTTTTTCAAAATGAATTTGGGGCTTGAGATTTGAGTTTGAATATGCCCCAAAGGCCTGGGATACGTTAGAGTAAGTGTTTTTCCCCTAATACCAAGCATTTGATCAAACGGTATT
>MKEJ01039996.1:0-12702 GCA_001753735.1 Embelia ribes
AAAAAAATAACATATTATATGACATAACTTTATATAAAAAATTGTAATATGTTGAATACAATATTTATTTCAATTGAAAGTGTTAAATTAATATTATTATTATATTATACAAAAAAATTAATATATTTTAATACAACAATTATCATAGTTTTTAAAATAAATTACTTTTCCTTGCGTGTACAAAACTTGTACAGAGTATACGTGCAGACTCTACTTCTATCAAATACCAACCGCGTGTTTTTAGTTTACGTGTTGACTTTTCTCTTCAAAAGATTGAATTTTCTAACGCCATGAATAAAAGATAGAATTTAATTTTTCAATTGACACGATAAATAAAAGATAGAATTTAATTTTTCAATTGACGTGACGAATGAAAGATAGAATTTTGTTTTTTTCAATCGATGCGACGAATAACAGATAAAATTTGATTTTTCAATCGACGCGATGAATAAAAGATAGAATTTGATTTTTTCAATCGTTTCCCAAGCCATAAATTTGACAATTGAGACATAAGTTTGACAATTGAACACCGAAACATATTTACTTTTCAAAAATTTATATTTTTTGGCTAACTTGACATTTTCGTTCGTTAGTCCTGGAAATCCGTCAATGGAGGAAATAATGGATGTTCAATAGCGAGAAGGAAGGGTTTATATAAGTTGCATACTTATTCAAAGTTAAAAATAATTTAAAATATTAAGAAATTTTGTCATAAAATAACAGAATGAGTAAATATTTATTGGGTTTTATTTTATATATATATATATTGATATACACATCCCTATCCCTACTCTGAAAAGAAAATTCTTTATTCTTATTTCATTACTTTTTATTTTCAACATTACCCTTACTTAATTATAAAAATCATAACTTAAAAAATGATGGGACATAAATTTACCATGGAAAAATTATAAATGACATCTAACATTAATTAAATAAAATTCTTCTCTCTCCCTTTGACTACATGGCATTGCAGTAGCATCTTTTGATGCTTTCTCTCTCGTAATATTAACTCTTATTTTAAATATAAAAAGTTGGTTATTCAAAGTATACCCTATTATTTCAAGCTAACTTTTGAGTATTCAATCATGTGTTACCAATCGAAAATAGAAAAATGGTCGGGGCTTCATCTTTGCACACAATCAACTTGTTGATGTAATTCTATTGTTGAAAAATTTTATATTAATTAAAATGTCGATAATGTCATTTTTAACATGGTTTCTTAATAAGAATCAAGTGAATCACCTCATGAGTTGTACTTAATACGTGTTTGATGTCCTTTTATATTGATAATGCTTAATTCTTAAATTCAATTGAACTCCTTATTATTTTTTAGATTTATGAAAAGATGATAGATACACAAAATCAATAAAAAAAAGTCGAAGTTTGTTTCATGTTATATATTATGAAAATATCATAACTATTATACATTGACGGAACCAAAAGCATACTATGGGCATATATATAAGGTTTTTGATTAGTAATTTAATTTCTAATAATATTTTTTTATCCACAATCTTGTATAGAATTCTCTTGGGAAAAAAAAATGATTTTCTCCATGAATTAGTTATAAATTCTTAAATGTTATGGACTGATAACTTTATTCTATCCATGTTTTAGAAGGAATAAAAAGAGAATAAAATATGATTTTGGTTTTTTTATTACTTCTGATGAAACATTTTTTTTTTCTTTTGGTTTGTAACTTTTTAAATGTTTAATGATTGTTTATACCATTGAGAGTGTCTTAACATTTAAAAAATGAGTATAAAGGTGAGATAACGGTTTATTGCCACTAAAATATAATTTAATAAAAAAAAAATTAATTTTTTTTTATAATTTTATATATTAAATTTTATTTTTTAATTCTGAATTGCACCTGTCAGTGACAATTCTTCTAGGTGTTAGATCACTATTTTCTGGTCAAGTCATACTACTCTCTTATGTAATTGTTTCATGGGATAGAAGCATCTAAATGAGCCTCGTCACATGTCACATATGACTTTTGTTTTCTTCTCTTATTATCTTGTAACATTCTTTTTTACGTTCACACAAGTGTTTCACAAATTATTATCTAATAAAATACTATATATAAAACATAAGAACAAAAATTAAAAAAATATTTTAAATAATATTTAATAAAAATATAAAAGTATTGTAATTATCAATTATATAGATTTTGTGTATGCATCAGATAAAAATTCGAGCAACTTCCGTGAATTCACGGCACTACTCTTCAAAATTAATATAATATTTAAATATTTTGTTAAATTTAATAGTTTTATATTTTTATTTTAAATTACTTAAATTTATTTTTGTTATAATTATTAAAAATACAATGTTTTTCTTGTTAAGTCAAATTTTTTCATCTAGAGTTGTATTTTTTATATTAAATATCTAAACCTCAAGTTTGGACAGTGCGCATGCAATAAAAATCTATTTCTCTGACTTCTTCACTATTAAAAAACAGTAATTTGATTTCAAACATAACAATCATGCATGTAGATTGAGAAAGAGGTAACACAACAATTAAGTTGCAGAAGGAAAAATTATACGAAATTCATAAGAAGAAAACCACGATGGAATCGAGTGAAAAACACAAGAAAATGAATTGATCCAAATAACACGGATGGTGTAGCGGAAAGAAAAAAAATACAAGAGAAGAAACCGAGGTGCAAAATAAATCGAAATCAAGAATACAAATAGCTGGACTTGTTCATGAAGCTCCTACATGCTCCAACTGTTGTTATTCCCTAACCGTTGCGTGTATATATGCATCCAATTTAAAAGACCACAAGACATCACTGCAACTCCCCCACGGGGGCCTCGTTGAGCCACAAGAAGTGGATGAAGTCATACAACTTAGCGCTCACGCTAACCTGCAGGGGTTGAAATTTAAGATCTCACTACTAGCAAGAGAAGCCAAAAAAAACATAGAAATAGATATACATGTGAAACACGCAATAAGTTGTTGGATTCCAAGTCCACTACTAGCAAAAAAATCCTTAACGACGAGATTTTTCCCAAGTACAATTTATGAAAACAAGATGTAGATGCAAAACCTTGTAAGGTGTTGGATTCAATCTCCTCATGTGGTCGGGTCGCATTTGTTCCAGCTGTTTAATACACCGATCCCTGGTTTCCTTAAGTGGTAGTAATTCTTCTCTTTCTTTACCTTCAAAAAGAAAGGAAATTAAATTCCAGACTGTAGTAAATTGAATACTCTTTTACGAAATTACACACACATGGTCTAACTTATGCCCACAAAAACTTCTAACCAAAAATTTAATCCCCTCAAAAAATTTCAAATACTTTTTGGTCTATGTAATACAGCAATTGATTCCAAATTCGTTTCAGTAAATACTAGTAAGTTATATAAGGATAAAATCCTCACCTAAGGAGCCAGGCCAAAAACACTTCATAAGCTCCTCAACACGCTGAGGCACCACATACGCTCTCTTTGATTCAGTAAATGGATGGCGACATAGAATACGCTCCGCCACCTGCAAAAAATATTTATAAGTCAGATACAATGACAAGCATAGCCAATCCATGTTTTTTTTTATGGATCTTCACAAAAAATATAGACTTTAGACAGAAAAAACATTCAGGCCAGATACCTTTGGTGGCGGTTCATTTTCCCCCCTCATAATGTCTACAAGTGGGAAACCTTCCTTCCCGTACAATCTGTAACACCTTTTTTTACATGGAATAGATACCTAACATGACAAAAGATCAGCCATAAGAATACCAAAGGCAGGCAACCAGAATAATACATCGCATAAATCATACCTTTGAAATGTCTTCGGAAAGCTTAATACGAGGCTGATTATTTATTTCAACAAGCTTGAAAACACAGCCCAAAGCCGCTTGAGCATAGCAAGTGACTAGGTGAGTACCAACTCCAAAGGCATCAATTTCATGACCCTGAGGAAAGAAAATCATACCGATGTAAATTTCAACTCCATAGGTACATGTATCTTTCTGTCTCTCACGCATGACCAAATGCAGCTCTCGTTATTTGTCCATTCATCCTTTTGGAACCAAATAAGAAAAGGAGATACAAAGATAATTTATGGATAGTAACCTGTTTGTTTAAAGCATCTAAAGTCTCCTCATTGAGGTCATTACTAGCAGTAATATTTGTCTTCCCGAAATCAGGCATTTGAAATCCCTTCTCAATAGCTTGAAAGAATTTTCGAGCCTCGCAAGATAAATAAGCTAGATCGCCTGAGTCCAACCTAATACCCACTGCTCGATACCTACATGTCATGTCAATTTGAAAACTATAAATTAAGATCAAAACATCAAATAGAGTAAACAAGAGCCATCTAGAAGTTCATTCCACTCCCAAATACATATGCAGATCATAAGGAAGATAAATAACGTAACAAGGAATGGAGGGCATCTACTAACAGAAAAAGGAAATGTCGTATTAAGAAATCTTCTGCACTTACCCCAAATCATTGAGTGCAAGAGCAACAGCACAAAAGTTGGGAATTCCACTCCTCATAACCTGGTTTATATGTCGAAATCATATGCTTATGAGCTGATCAACAAGCTAAAGAGTTTACGTCTTACAATAAGAAGAGTAATGCGACAAGTTTAATCTGGATACTCAAACTTACATCATAGGTGTCCACAAGAGCTAAAAAACTGTTGGGAAATGCTAGGGCATATGAGGTGAATGCTGCTAATTCACTCTGATTTGTCTCACCAAAAATGCCACGTAATGATTGTGACCTCTGAAAAGCAACCAAAATAGTAACCAATATAAGATATGGAAGGACGAGAAAGAACACTTCAAAGCATGGACAAAGTATCGTTAGATCAGTAACTTAATGTGGAGCACAAGTTGGGGTTCACTTTATTTTCGAGACTACAACTCACTGATTTACTTCAGCACGATGTCTGACGAAAAGCTACAAAAAGCTCATTATGAGCAATGCCTTTTGTTCAAGATGTTCAACATGATCTTTAAAGTTAATCTAACATTTGAGAGTAATGCACCACAACTCCCATGACATCAACTTCCAGCTGAAATAACTCATGAATTAGTTAATCTAAGGGGCAATAAGAAATAATGATTGGAGTACCTTCATTTTGTTTAACCATGTCTGCGCCCGACCAATGAAGTCATCACAAGTGAAAGAACCATCAAAACTTTGAAGGGATTTATCCAAAATCTCATCAGGACCCTGCAAATCACTGAAGCAACGTAAAAATGGAAGCCAAGTAAGCAAGTTAAGAAGAGCATAAAGACAGCATCATCCAAACTTTCCCTCTGATACAACCATAGCCCATCCTTGGAGTGGCATACCACAACAGAACACTATGGTCGTAATTAGCATCACTGTTGAGGAAAGCATTCTAACAAAGGGTTGTAACATCATAAATGTAAATTGTCCTGACATTGAAATGAAAACATGGAAGATGCAAAATGTGGCTGATGAATCTTAAATGGCCGAGAGAAAAAGCTCTAATCAACAAATAATGGGATGGATGAAATGCATGCATGAGAAATAAAAGGAAAAAACTCACCTAAAACATTGAAGTATGCATACAGAAAAATTAGTTTTAGTTCACATATGAATACACGATAATAAGAGATGTTAAATTCCAAAATTAAGAAAGGAAAAAATTCATTGCAGAAAAACACTATTAAAAGTGACAAATTTTAACATCTTTTATAAACATTTGAGAAATTATTATTTAGAATGGAATAACTGTAATGTTCAGAGACAACAAGCAAAGCAGCTGTTGTCGAAAGGATATATTATAAAGGTAAAAGCTGGACCAAATCTCTGTATTAACAAGACAATGAATAACTTCAGAAATTTTTTATGTTCATTCGAGCTATTTAATGAAGAACTATCTTTTTACAGAATATCCACAAAATGCACCAACCATGAACGAGCTAACAAAAGCATGTGAATGTGTTCCTTTAAGTGGTATTCCAAATAACCTCCCAGCTTCTACATTGCTGTCAAGACAAGACAACACAGAAAAATGAGCCACAACCTTCAAATCAAGAAGTTTATCATAGCTTGTCATAAGTACAATCTTGAACAAGGGCATCACCTTGTTGCATCAAATCCTCCCAGGTAGCTATACTTTGAGGCCCCTAGTGCACCGTCAGGCCCCTAAACATGAAAAGGTGCAACATTATCTATTGAGAGGATCAACACTGATAGTTTCTTCATAAAACCTGTAAGTTATCAAACCTGAGCACGGCGAAGGCCAAATTCGAGCAGAAGTTTTGACTTTCCAACAACAAATCTATGCCTTGCAGCATTTGTAGCTACTAATGATGCATAATTTATAAGATTCAAAAATGGGGTTTCCAGTAACTGGACAACCTGAGATAACAAAAACAGTCATACACGAAAAAGATTCAATGTTATTTAAGTAATAACATATAAAGCCTTTTGTGACTGTAAGTCATGTAAAAATCAGTTAATCAACAGATATCAAAAGCTGTTACATAACCACCATGTGGAAGACGCAGATTTTAGGTACTTACTGCAACTGGGCCTTCAACTCTCATGAGAGGTACCTTCGGAAAAACTACATAACCCTCTGGAACAGCATATACTTCTACATCGGAGCAATCAATTCCTCTAAGGTAATCATAGAATCCTTCCTACAAATAATCAGCATTGGTCAGGAAACCATGTCTTCTATATCGTGAGGACTGCGTCTGACACTTAAATATTGAGAACGGTAACAATAGATTGTGCAGTCTAAAATATTTAATGAGTAACTTAGCAATCACTTTATAATAACTATCAAAGTGAATCTATTATCTATCTACTTCACATATCAACATTTTATAGGCTCTAACCAACTATGCTTAAAGATGAACAAAATCAGAATTTTGGACTATTCTACCCTTATTCATCAATGAATTGGCTTACCTCGCATGCCTCTGGCAAAGTTGCTTTAACAAATGCAATCTCCTCTTCTGTAAATCTAAAATTGGCAACAAGCTTTATGCACTCTTCAAGACCGGCGAAAATTGTGTACTCGCCACCAAAAGGGTTCTTCCGGAAATATAAATCAAATCTGAAACATGCAATACAAAGTCATTTTTAGGAAGGATTGCCAAAAAAAAAAAAATTCTAAATCAACCAAATAGTGACTAGGAAAAAGTATAGGGTTTTGACTAGATTTCAAAAATAAGACTTACACAAGATTAACGTTAAAAAAAATTAAAAAATCAATTAGATAGTAACTATGAAAAAGTATAGGGCTTTCAGTAGATTTCAAAAATCAGACTTACACAAGATTAACATAAATAAGTACCGAGAAGTTCATGAATTCAGAATCAATAAACTTCTATTACCGTATAATCTGGAGTTCTGCACAAAAAATTGAACTATTGTGTCACTTTTCTCCATCAATATACATCAACTCTTAATTTTCACCTAGTAAAATTCACAAGTTTTGCCCCACAAAAAACAATACTGGACCAGCCGCTGTTGCTACGTGAATAATTAATGATCTACCATAGCAACGATTCTTAAAGTTCTTTTTCCCTCAAATTCCAAATTTGACACGAGAAACTCAGGCCTTTTATTTGCACTAACTATGCATTGCTTTTGCTAAGTGACTGTTATGGTCTCAAACAAAAGCTTAATCAGTTATTTATTACTTTCAACATATGCCCCCGGAACTCTTAGCTGCTCTAATACCATTTTAAGTGTTCCCTCTGTCTACAAATAATAGTCTTCTTTCACATTAAGGAGTGTCCAAACATTATTACTCAGTTTTAATTTTCGCATTTTCAATCATTGCAAATAATAAAAGCATTGACGATATATTTGAACATCAAATACCATATGTTGAATCCACACTATTTTTTCTCTTTCGTCCTCTATATTTATTATATTTTATTAAATAATTATAAAAGGAGGGGAAAAGAGGAAAGAGAAGAGGGATTAGTCACACAAATATTTGATTGTATCTCAAATCTTCTTCTTTCATTCCCATGTCAATAACTAGAACGAAAAAAAGGTGAATGTTAACGAATCCCAAAAAAAAGGTTAATCTCAATCAATATGAACCATAGCGTACTTAGTACAGGTGCGACAAAGAGATATGGTTTTAAATCCGCATTCAAAACCCTTCTTCGTTATTTTATTATAATAAAAAATAGTAATCCACATATAATCAAATGCATATATAGTTAAAGGACACTTGTAATTGAGCGTGGAATCTATAATTATGCCTTACAATTATTAGAAACAAATAAGGAAAGAGTTGGTGGGGTGGAGACTTGACATTTTCCATTTCATTTAAAATTTGAAATTTTAATTTTTGAGTTTGTCAAAAATTATCTACAAATAGAAATAGGTAGATTATTTATGGACGGGGGAGTAATATTTTACCATCTCACCTAAAAGCAAGCTTAAACTTTTAGGGAACACATTATATTGTTTATCAAATTTCCATTTCCTGAAAGAAATGATAGTTCAGCCTCTTATATAGCTCAAGGATAAATCCAGCTTTAACCAATTCGGGGCAAATAGACAGGGTTAGTTTGGTTACAGCTCTTAAGCAAATAGACAGGGTTTCAAATAAAATAGCTCATTTCTAACTAAGAAAAAAATTACGTGCATTCAATTTAAAATTTATAGCTTATGCAGGCTAAAACATCACATTCTTTTAGGATAAGTAGCCATACTTTGTATAACTTTTAAGCAAAAAATATATTAAAAAGCTAGAGCTTATAAGTTGCAACGGAACAATCCCATAGATACGTATATATGTATGTATGTATGTGTGTGTGTGTGTGTGTATATATACACATAGCATAGTAAATAGATAGTTACACGGCTCGGTCACTATGTTTGCCGGCTTTCCAGTAAGCATATGCCATGGTGAACTGATACAGATCCGATAGCAGCGGCGTCACCATCGGATTCGTCGGCCTCTTTATCTCCGCCGCCGCCCGGCGCCGGCTCTGATCGTTCACCTCCGCCACGCCGTTAGTTTTCGGCTCCATTTTTGGAATTGGATGGAGAGACAGAAGGAGCGAGTTCAGCGAGAAAGAGAGAGAGAGAGAGAGAGAGAGGGGAACGAAGCAGAGGCTGCGAAGAGCAAACGCTATTTTCAGCCTCAGTTTCCAAATATGTTGCTTTAAATTGCTTCCAAAAAAAGTTGTAAAAGTAGTAGATATAAATAGTACAGTGTATGATAAAATTGCTTTCTATGTTATAAGAGTTAATAATCTCTAACAAAAATTATTTAAGGTTAATGCACATAAGTTAAGAGAATAATTAAATAGTTTTAATTTTTTGAATAAATAAATATATTTTATCTAAATATATTTTATTAAATATTTAATTTGTGTGGCGTTATTGGAAATTTAATATGGATATTAGGGATAAAATTTAAAAAAAAAGCAATAAAAGTATTTTTTATTTTTTAAAATGATACTTAAAATAAAAAAAATCTAAAAAAACGATACTTATTTTAAAATAAAGGAAGTAGCGGTAATGTATTGGAAATTGAGTTAGGATTTTTAAAAATAGTCTTGTAATTGTTGGGAAAAAAAAAAGATTTTAAAAGCAATCTAACATCACTATTGGGTAAATAATAGGTATAGCCGAAAAAATCCAACAAAACAACTGATCCCTTGAGAAAAAAAGGGTTCGGTTAATTTTTTTTTTTTTAATGAAAAAATTTTGGATGCCCAAATATTTTTTATTCGGGTTCGGATTTTAGTTATAAGATCTTTGGGTTGCCTAAATTTTCCGAAATATAGAAACCATTTTAATTCTTATGTAATATTTTTATAATACATATCAAAAGGCTAATTCTATTTCAAATTTCGAATTTTTTTGGTTTTGGTGGTTCTATATTATTTTTATAAGTACATATAGAAGCGATATTAATTTCTATATATTATTTTTATATATTTGCCAAATTTTTTATTTTTTTTCAATTCGGATTAAGGTAAAGTTCTAATTCGATGTCGGTTCCAATTTTGATTCAATTTCTTACGAGTTCAATTCGTGTTCGGTTCCTCTTTCTTTTAGTTTGGAAATTTTGGATTTTTAATCCGAAACAAACCGTTAAACACCCTTAATCATAGCATGCTTTTCTTTAGGAAAAAAGCACCACCTCGGTTCAATAATTATTATAGTACTTACCAAAATGATATATTAGAAATAGTTTTGTGACAAATAATTTTCTTTCATTTCAACATACTTGTTTGCATTTTTATACTAATAAAAAAATTCAATTAATATAATTAAACTAATAAATTTAATAAAAAAATTATTGAGTTGTCGTTATAATTAAGTAATTTTTAGTTATTCAAGAGAGCAATTAGTTTATAAGAAAGTATTTAGATTCTCTATAATATATACAGTTATACTTGTTGATGAAAATAAATATTAAAATTACATTGGCAAAGTACTCTATTGATTTCTCCCTTAATAAAAACAATGAACTATATTTTGAGACAATCCATAATAGAAAGAAAATCATTGTTAGAGGATAATATAGTGGGAGAAGGATCAAAAAAGAATTTTTTAAAATTATTTACTAAACTAAATGTTTTAAATTTATTTGTTAAAATAGGCCTCTTATTTAAGATTCGCAGTTTGAGACCAAATTCTGAAAATGAGCTTCTTTTTGCGATGAGTAGTTTGAAAACAAGTATATTCTGTTTTATATGCTATAGATACTTCATCCGTTCATAAATAATAGACACGGTTAGATTAATACTTAATTTTCGATAAAAAATCAAAAAGTAACAATTCAAATTTTGAATTAGATACAAATGATTGAAAATACCCTTATGATTTTGAATAGCAATACATATCCAAACTAGTTATAGGTACAAATTATTTTTGTGTGGCTAACAATTAATCATATTAATCTATTATATATGAAGAGAGAATGTATGACAAAGTGGCAAGTTATTAACCATGCAAAATGAATTTGTATAATATGCATATCTTTACTCTACCTATTCATTCCCCTTATAATAATAAAGGGTGATAATGACATTAATTTCATTTAATTGTATCCTGACTGTAATTACTAAAAATAAAAGTGATCAATTTCGTTTGAATATCCAAATAAATAAAGTGCGTCAATTATTTGTGAACCAAACAATATAAATTTTTTTTTTCGAACTTTTCAGTAAAACAATTCTTCTAATATTTTAGTAATATTAAGAAATCCTTCTATGAGTCAATTACGCATAATTACGAACCTTCGAAGGTATTCAATCTTTACTTTCTAATTAATAAACTCTCATTGGGGCTATCATTTATTTAACCAACTTATTTATATAGAGGAGTGAATATCTAATAGGATCTATCGATTTATTTGTTTTTTTGAAAGACTGAGATTTTAAACGTATAAATGTTTGGTGTACCTCCAAATAGTAGGATTTATATGTCTAAATTTGGACATTAATGTCCTTCTATAAAAGTAAAAGAAATTTTCTAGTACAAACTTAGAATTTGAATCCTTATTTGATGTTTAGAAAAAACTATAAGGACCATGAGGGCAATTATGTCAAAGTGTGTATAAAACCATTCTTTTTGTTTGTGGTTGTGACGCCACTAAAGAAGTTCTTGTGAGATTTTGGTTCTCTTCCGAGTCTTTAGTAAATTTGGTACCATTTGATCTTATCACATCATCATCACAATTATTAAAGTTTTAAAAACCTCAATAAATTGAAAAAGTTAAATAGAACAAGATAAGATATATCATGTCGGATCGTTAACATGAATTTTTCGATACTGCTCATTCCTATCGAAAGTCATTTGCTCGACCAATATTGTAATATGCATATTTTTTTTGTAACACTTATATCCATATATCTACTTCTGTCTTTTCTGTCCCTTCCCACTCCAATACTCCCGCATTTCTAACTGATGCATTCACAAATCTCCTTATTTATTCAAACTATCTTAAATAACTCTCTCTCATCTTTTCTTCAATTAGTGTCACTCTTAACCTAGCATGAATATGTTCATTTCTAATCTTATATTTCATAATTTTTTCACACATTCATCTGAACATATGCATTTATACTAATGTGAATTTTGTTTCTTAATAAACAAACACTCATTTCCATACAATAAAGATGGTCATATTGTGATCTTGTAAAAAAAAAATTAATCATAGAGGCATATTAAGGTCATATAAAATTTTGGATATACTTGTCAACTTCATTAATCCTGCTTGGGCCTTGTGATTGACATCTTTTTCTATACTATTGTTGCCTTGGAGAATTGATTCTATATATCGAAAATGATCAGTATTTGGTACCAGCTCACCAGTTAAATTAACCACAGTCAAGTCCATTATACGTCGTGCACTGAAACAACTTTCTATGTATTCAAAATTTGACCTACTGGGCTTAAAACCGTGAGATTTTAAAGTATGTCTCTACAATTTCAATCTATCATTTATGTCCGCTCTAATTTCAGTAACTAAAATTATATCATCAGCAAATAATATGCACCACGGTACTTCAATTCGGCTGTATCTTGTCAGATCTATTACTACTTGTTGGTCCGAAGGTAAATCATAAAAGGGGGTGAATTAGAATTTAAAAAATTAATACAAATAATAACAATCAATGCTAAAATTAGAATGAGGAAAGGAAAAGAATATGCAAACTCGTTTATAATAGTTCAGCCAAATATCTTTCTTGATCCCCTACATCTACTCTCT
>MKEJ01040002.1:0-12528 GCA_001753735.1 Embelia ribes
TTGAGTTTGGTAGATATATAAGTAATTATAAATTATAAATTCTTAACTTTTGGTATTTTTATCTTAAATTATTTAAGTTTTATTTTTGTGATAATTATCCATCAAAATCTTTAAAGATACAGTATTATCTCTTAACAAAAAATAAGTAAGTTAAAAATAATTAATTTACCATTTTAGGTATGATAACTTTTGTTACAAATAAACAATATGAAGTGCAACTTGTAAGAAAAAAATATACGAAACATTTTGTGAAATTGATATTGTTATAGAGTAGTAATTAGATTATATTAATAGCATTATAAAAAAATTAAATATTATTTATTTTTTGCGAGTCTTTGTTACATGAAAACTTCTTAGAATCAAATTCCCAAAATAAATTTGAGAAACGAAAATTTCCCATGCAAATGGTTTTTGCGTGAAACGAGTTTCCTTGGCTAAATCGAACCTGTGAATAATTGTAGTTTGACTTTAAGACAACCAGTGCCCAATATCATATGGTCCGATTTTGTCAAATACTTGAAAATTCATGTTATAATTCATAAATTAAATTCGGGCAATCACAAGATGAGACAACTAAGCACCTTTAAAGCAACGTTACGTTAATTCAAATTGAACCAACTCGATATTCTTTTGCTTCGATTCGACTCCTATCGAGCAGGGGTGGCCTGGCTCATTAGATACATGTTGCCTCAAGAATAAGTAGATTTTAATACATATAACATAAAAAAATTTGACGAAAATAACTAGAAAAGAGAAAATATATCAGAGAATAACAACTTATTTGCTTAGTACGAATGATAACACAAGGTTGTGGTATCAAAAATAAAAAGCGGACCACATGGATTAGATATAATGTGTATGTATGTATTGCATGATTGTACGAGAGCAAGTACAAGCGGGAGAAAACAAAATAATGGGCGGTCCGCTCCTGAAAATGGGCAAAGCCCGGACCACCACCACTGCCAGAGCCAGGCGGGGGTTAAGGGGGCCGTGTCCCTTCCTGATCCCGAAAATTTTCAAAAATTATTCATATAAATCTCTAAAAATTTAAATCGGTGGTCCCCCTAAGCGAAATATATTTAATCTGCTATATGTAAAATAGTAGAACGACCTTTATTCATTCACTTATCATCACCACCACCCACCACACTCCATTACGTTGTCCCATGATTGACGGTACAGTACGTTGTGGTAGGGTTCCCCACCGGACAACGTTAATATATACGTACAGAATTAGCGTTCTCGCACTATAGCTCTCTACGTAAAACATAAATAACTAAATTTTACAACACAGTAAAATACGGTAAAATCTGAACTACTTATTTTTGATGCAGCGGTTATAGAAAGGGAACCCCCAAATTCCATACATTTCACCTACGATAAATTCAAATATAAATTACCCTTTTTCACATAAGCTTTACTCAAGCTTCAAATTACCTCCCATCTTTAAATGGTTTCAATTTACCTCTACTTTTTTCTTTTTTCTTTTTTTGGTCCCATGCCCTCAATGATTTCACTTGCTTAATTTTACCCTACTGCCTTTGCCCTCTGTTAATCCTATTAACCAAATAATACCAGTATATTATGTCAAAATAAGTTAAATATTTTAAACTACAATATAATTAATGAATTGGTAGTGTTCGCCAAGTTTCCAATTTGATAACAATCACTATCACGTGATAAAAAATATTACCCAATAACATTTTTAAAACTTGTTTGATATTGGGTTCGGTTTAGGCAACAAGATTTAGTTTTCTATTATTTATTTATTTATTTTTATTTTTCTGGGTTTGATTGCCGTCTGGTTTTGAAGAAAGGGTATAAGGATGATTTATATATGGACTTCAATTTCATATTTAGTTTTTATTTTATAAATATATGCATCAAACAATTTTAACCTTACTTTTTTTTTGTCATAAGCGATATACCCAGTGCATGGACGGTTCAAACACATGGCTATCAATAATTCACTCTTTTAAAAAGGGGCTACGAAAAGAAACTAATGGCGCGAGTTAGAAATATCGGAAGATCTAAAATGAAAATATTTTAAATAGTTGAATAAATATATAAATAAAACTCTACTTCCAGATTAGTAAGAAATGAGATACAATATTTCGTGCTAAGTCGCATATTTCAATTTCAATTTATTTATTCATTTTGAATCAATATTCAAGTGTTCACATAAAGAGCGTATGACCTTACTAGGTGCTCATAGATTTCCTGTATATATGTTGAGTAGAAACTGACATTTTTGATTGCCGAAAGATCCTTTATTCTAGAGTTCGAAGTCTTTAGGAGCCAAGATTGTCAATCTACCTCCCGAAATGCACTTAAAAGTGCAAATGCTTAAATATTAGTTGACTCTTCGACGCTTAAGTAAATATAATTTATAGAGAAAGTACAATTAAACCAAGTCGTACTCACTTTAGAGAGAGAAAATTTTCAATTATATTTTTTTCCAATGACATCTTGCTGACCGATTAAGCAGTTGACGCTTTAATCACTAAATTCCTTCTCGTTTAACCAGCGAGTAGCCCAAGTAATTGTGTCGCGTCAAATTGATCCCCAATGGTAATAGACAGGTCATGTTTTTATTTACCCTTCTATGATCCCCAAGTAATCCCTAGTTTATGCCGAGTATGGCCAATGGCTAATGATAGGACGGTAACATAAAAGCTTGTTTTTCATTAACGAGTATGTCATGTACCAATTTCGTAACCGCAAGACTAATCCTTTATATGCATTGCTAGTACATTATCCACATTGAGATGTCTCATTTTGCACCCAAGTTACAGTGCAATCGATGCATTTTTATTTTGTCAAGTCGGCATACCACAATAAAGCGAAAATATTTTCCCGAACAACAAGTTATAGGGTGCTATTCTAACATTTATATTAATTAATTATTTTACAATGACTGACAGAAACTTGTTTGTTGGTTTACACCTTCAAAGGAGATGTATGTGAAAGCATGAGAGATGGGGAAGATCTGACCATGCACAATCGTAGGAGTTAAGCACTGAGCCATCAAAAACAGCTGAGATACAGAGCAAGAGAGAGAGATGAGGCCATTATGGATGGACCCAAAATTGGTATAGTAGGCCCAAATATCATAGCAAAATGAAAATTGAGAACATGAAAACTTGTGTGGTCCTAATCACGATACAACAAAAGTCTGTGATTACGCGCAATAATTCTTTGTTTGAAAGATTTCAGAGAAAAATTCCATCAATCACCACTAAAGAGCACAGATGAAAACGGATACCTGTAGACAAGTAATAGAGGATTCACCATGATTAGGCTTTTTAATTATTAAACAATCAATAAAAATAATATTGATTGAGTAAGGATAAAAAAAGACAAAAAAAGAAGTAAAAAGAAAGTTCCTCGGATAAAAAGAAGAATTTATATCCGCACTTACATGGAGCGATTTATTTTAATTAATTGGCGCATCTCGATCAAAAAAACCTTCTCTTTCACACTCTGAATGTATAGAGACTCTGAAAATATGTTTTATATAATTAGGATTTGAAATATTATCACGTAAAGTATTTTTTTGTGAAATTCGCAAAATTAAATTGAGGAATACTGTCGACAGTGGTAGAGCACAGATTTGCCCATGGAACACTCCCACTGTTGATACCTAACTATCGACACCTAATGCTTGACTGTCGACAGCCACAACCATGCTAACTCCTGATAAACTTTGTTCAAACCCCTCTTTTGATTCTCTTCCATTTCGAATTAACTTTTTCGTAAAACATAAAAATTGCAAGTAATTCAATTTTGTTTTTAACCATATATATTATGGATTCTCATTATATTTATAGTTTAAGACATATTGTTAAAATACTAAATAGGTGTCAAAGTAAAAGTTTCATATTTAACGAAATTTGGTTTTAAGACTTATGTTCCCTATAACTAATCCAAAAGCAATGAAATTTGACTAATTTGGAGCTCAAAAGATGTAAAACGTAGAGAGATGAAATGGGGACTTACATAAATTTTCTAATCTTTTATGGATCATAGTTATTTTAAAATTTTAAAAAGCAAACAAATTGAGCTAAAGCCTACCGAAACAAGTCCTCCCGGGTTATTAATGCTTTGGAAATTTGTGCTCTTATCACTCACTTTTTCTCCTTTCGGAAATGATTCATGATAAACACCCGTTGACAAACAACTTCGTTTTTTCAATGTAAATGATGAATTTGTGCCTGTTCTTTTCATACCTAAAACAGTTCAACTAATATAATAAAATATTAAGAAAAAAATACCCACCATATTCACACAAAATTTTAGAACAAATCCAGCAAAAACTTATTCGCTAAACTCCCTCCAAGCTCTCTCTGGACCTTCATACTTGGTTTGTAGCGAGCATGTCTAATCACAAACGAAACATTGTTCCACAGCCAGGCGTTGAGTTAGATACGTACCTCTTCCATAAGCCGTTGGATCTGAATAACTGATCAACGGTTAGGTTCTGGCGGGTCGCTAAAACCAAAAATATGATACAAGGTTCGTCTCTGTAATTTTTCTTATTAAGTCGTATGCATTTTTATTATCACAACTTAATGAACGGGAGCCAACTTGCTTAGACGAGTAAAATGGCACCTCAACACATTTTCATTGCATGTCAATAGCTTATACAATGAACTTATATTTCAGGAAATAATAAAATGTTATAACAAGACTCTATAAATAAAAACTCTAACAGAGTATCATCAATCTCCTCACAACAAACTCACTTTCAACTTCAAAATTATAACGTCAAAAATCTTACAAAATAAAGTCTTGCTACAAATCTTGATTCCATTTAAAACGTCTTAACAGAGACAAAAGGTTCACATACAGAACTATATACCCTGAAATAACCAAGGCATTTATTTTAAGAGTCTGCTATGGTAACCTCGACCTCAACACCAGGTTCGATGGTGATAGAAGTGATCTGCTTGACCACTTCTGGGGAGCTGAAGAGATCTATCACTCGCTTGTGTACACGTAGCTCAAATCTGTCCCAGGTGTTGGTTCCTGTTAGAAATAAGGGACAAAGGTTAGTGCTTGGAAATTCTAGTCACTCACGATGAAATGAACAAGACATAAGCGAAATCGGAATAAATAAAACATGAATGAATAATTTCACGAAAACTAATGATACAAGTCAATAATGCATAGGCATTAAGAGTGATGCCGATATTATAGTTCAAAGTTCAATCAGATGAGCCAAGACGACAAATTCCATTTTCTAAATCCAAAAAGAAGTGTACCAAGATGAGCCTCAAAAAAACACCCCACAGAGTACAGTTATACAAACATTCAGGGACACTATCAATACCTTCACCACAAGGGGACTTCCTGGTGGTGATATTAAGAACCTTGGTGGGCATTCTCACGGGTCCCTTAACCCTTAGCCTCTTATCCTTGGCACCTCGAACCAGGTCAGCACACACTGTAGACACATAACAAACCAAAAATACACGTATTTCAAAGGTTACAAAGATGCCAAAACAAAAAACACACGATCCCCAAATAAGAAGGCAATAGTCCAACAGACCAAAAAGAAAGAAACACATTCCTTCGAATTAAAAAACCAAGTGTTATCCACAGTAAATGTCTTTCAAGAGAAAGAAAAGCTAATGATATATTAAAGGCGCCACATATTAACTTAGATTATGACATACCTGTCAATGAACATAAGTGAAATTTATAGAAACATTCCATGAACTAAATACAAAGGCTAATTCTAGATAATTTAATATTTTTCCAGTCATCTTTCAGAGAGTAGAATTAGCATGCAAACACTCGTGCGTAAGAACTACATGATTCCATGAAAAGTGAGCCGAGAATTAAACAAGGAACAGAACATAGTCATGTTTACTGGTTAAATGGAAAGATCAGGGCTGCATTTACCAATGACAAAAATAAACAATAACATATAGATCAGCAACCTTCTCTCATTCGAGATTTCGAGTGGGTTATAAATTCAAAGAAATCATTAGCTTTGCTTACGGTTCCATTTACTTTCCTCCTCTCCAAAATTGAAATAATTTTTCCCTAAGTTAGCCGTAGAGGCCCATAGACACACTGTGGGGTTACCTTCCTCAACCCTTCATCATTTTATCCTAAAAACTCAACTTCAAAGTCGAAACAAGTTAACAAAAATACCAACACCAGAAAACTGCACATACATAATTTGACATATATGAGCTTGAACTCAATGATCACTTGAGGCTCTACACACGCGATGAGTACGCAATTTGTCAATATTGGTTCCAAAAAAATTATTTTGATTTTGTCGAGCACAAAGTCAAATAGGTTATAACTCATCCAAAATTAGTTACTTGTAATTTTTCATCATTGCCATTCAAATTTCAAATTTAAGAGTGGATATATGTAATTAAATGACAATTTTTTTTTTTTTTTGGGTGTGTGTGTGTGTGTGTGTGTGTGTGTGTGGTTGGGATGGCGGTTGATGGTAATGTGATTGGTACAAATTCTATGCAAATCTTCGGTACCTTAAAACCAACTGAACACTTGTTTATTGTAAATTATGAAAATCAAAAAGAGATTTTTGACAAGGCTTCCTTTTTTAACTGTGAATTTTAGATTTACATATATAAGTAGCGGTTACAAAGTGAAGCCATGTCAAGTTTTGGTATCTCATAATATCCCTTCAATTTCATAATTCATAATTAATGATTTAACACAACCTAAAAGTGGTGGTTATTTTAAGCTCCAAAATATAAAAAAAGAGTAGCATATACCAACAAAACTCCTTACCAATCAATGAACACATACCCAAATTCCACAACTACCCATTTTCATTCAATTAAAAATTACAAATATCAACCTTAATAAACAAGAAAAAAGTTACTTAGTTGTGTAGTGTTTTTGATAAAATTGAAATATTTTAATTTTGAAATAACAAATAAAGTTGATTTGCACATGCATCACTTGGTACTCTAGTTATAATAGAACAAAAATAAACTCAACGAAGTAGTTCATTTCCTCAATCAAGGTACCATTTCTTTACACTAACTTAGTTGAATACAATGAAACGGGCATATTATGGAATTTACTACACTTCACTCACATTGTCCTTTATCTCAAAATCCTTCCTTTACATTCCTAAACACATACCAACCAATAGGCATACGGGAACAGTAGAAACATAGATATACACATATATGAGATGCATACATATGAAGATGGGCTTAGTGTGGCGTCTACTTCAGTTAATCGTTTTCACTTAAGATCCTATCTGGTTCCAAACAATCCCTACATACAGTAAAAATCAAAGAACTACACAGATATACAGACATATGAGAATGAGATTGTACCTTTCTCGAGATTCTTAACATTTTTGGAGGAGAGAGTGATCCTGATCTTGTGAATGGTTTCCTGTGGCTCCTCAAAACCTGCCTTAGCCGCCTTCATCGGCGGTGCATACGTGGCAGCCATGATTAATCAATTAATTAATCAATCGCTCCCTTTTACTCTGCATCAAAAATAAAAAAACACCGATTCAATTTCAATTTCCACAGTATTAGCACAAGCTAAAAAGTGAAACAAAACAAATTTACATATAGATACATACATATATATATATACATACAGAGAGAGAGAGAGAGAGAGAGAGAGAGGGAGATATACCTGGAAAATGGAAGCAGATGGGAAAAGACGGCCCTGTTGGAGGTTGGTTTATATATGTGCGATCAAACTAGGGCTAGGGCTTTGGTCTATGACGAATGACGTTAGATGGGTCGGGTCGGAGAGTCTTGTAATGTGATTTTCTATTTTGGGCTTGTTATTGAGTGTGGCCCATTTACTTGTTCAAGCACAATCATCTGTGACGGTAAGAGTATCGTGTTTTAAAAAATTATGAAGGCAGAAAATTGTGAGAACAAGAGTTGGATTGGGTTATCAGAATTACAGTGAAGTATGACTGAACAAAAGTAAAAAACTAGTGAATTACACTAATAATGATCCTCATTAATTGGACCAAATTCAATTTGGTCCTCTGTAGTTTCGGCCAAAAAACTAATAGTCTGCCAAATTTTCACATAGCGTGGGATTTGGTGGCCAAATTCTTTTAGAATGGTGATTTGTTTCGTCTTTTATGGTATTTCCCAAATTGCAGTATTGCTATTGTGATGATGTATTCTCATTGGCGATAGAGAGTCCCGGCTTCTGATTTTGAAAGGTGCCCGGGTTGACTTCTTGCTCTAGGCTTCTTCGACCGGTCCGGAGGTGGCATAGTGTATAACTCGTTCTCTGGAAATCGCGAAAAAGCTCTAGCCAATTTTGAGCCTATAGATAGATCATCCTTATACTAGAAACACAATGCTCTTTTATTAGAAAGATTCCAACATATAGTGTAAGCTTCTGCGTTATTTTGTTTATATACTCTGGTCTCTCTACCCTCGATAGTTAGCTCATGGTTAAGTTATTTTATCCCAAATTTACATTATAATTGATATAAGAATCATCTACAATGCTTCTAACATATGCCTCATGAGGAGGTTTAATTTGCATTGCAATGTTCGTCCAAGATTAGTTTGCTAGTGCAAAGTATGCTCACGAGGCGCAAAAAGGATGACACCCCTGTCTGTAGATGAGATTAAAATGTCAGTGTAAAGCCTGGCCAATAGGGGGCAAAAGGAGGTGACGTCAGAGAAGCCATAACTAAAAATTAGTGCATAATCCATCTGCATGGGCATAAATTACAGAGCGTGGTGAAATGTAAAAATCCGAGTCGATATTGTAATCAGGGATGGACATTTGAGTTTGCAAGCAAGGGATACAGTCCCCCAAATAATTTTTTAATATCAAAATTTTCAATGTAAAACTTTTTTTTTTATATTATTTTAGAATTAAATTTGTGCTCTTGAGTGCAAGCAATCGGTATGTTGGTTATATATCTTAAATTCATACCCCCAATAACTAACTTTTGGGTGAGTTTCCTTAAGGTATGCTACAACTTTATGCACCTGCATAACCATGTTGTGATGGCAAAGTGTAGTACCAAGACTTAAGGAATCGTAAATTAAGGTCCAGTTTTCTGTTAGTTTCCTCGTAGTGTTTGTACATTTCCTTGAATTGTTTTGAATTGTTTGGAACCACGTAACCTGAACCAATTTCCGTGATGAGTAATGATATATACATTAAAAAATTATAGAAAACACTTGCACCGAATTAATTATGCTGTTAAAAAATTAGCTACATTATCACATTCTCTCTCTTCAAAATCGAGTGATGTGACGAATATTTTTTATATAAATTTTCAGTTTTATACCATTAATCTTTCGTGATTCTCACAAAGTTACTTGCCAATGTCTATCACACTATGTCTAGATAAAGCTACCTGACTCAATTGAAGGAGAATTATAAATCTCATGGAAAGTATGGGAAATTGATCAGGATTCTAATATGTTAAAAGGCCTAGATTTTTCATAATGCATAACTCGTATTTTTGGGGATGAACATAGAAGGTGAATAATTTGGTCCCATAAAACTCCATAGCTTGAGAAGGAAGGTTTCTGAGCTCAAAACTAATTAAATTAAGAGGCTGTTCAAGCCATGACCAAACTCTAATTTCAATCTCAAGCATAATATAATTAGCAAGCTTGAACCAGCAAAAGGTAGACTAGGCTCAATTTAAATCCACCTCTACTTTTCAGTAGTCCCAACATTGAGGTAGTTCAAGCATTCCGATCAATTTGGCATTTCAGGCTCGAGCTGAGTCCGTGGGGCAAAATAGAATTGGATATGTATACAATAATAACCGTGAGGTTGGAGACGACAAGGAAAGTAGTAAACTATTTTTCTCTCAAAAATATTGAAACCCTAAACTTGGTAATCAACCCATATCATCATCCAAAATTCCAAATATTAAAAGATGAGCAGACAACTAAACCACATTGAAAAACCAAATAAAAAAGATGAAAGTTCACTATAGTTATCCATTCGTCAATAAAATTGAAATTTTTAAGAGTCAAACCATCCGAAGTGAAACAAAATTTCAACACTGAACTAAAAGAAAAAAGTACATCGCCAGCTGAATTCGCGATGCTCAAAATTTCCCATAATACTTGCTAATCAGCTGTAACAAACCTCTTAACCTAAGCCACAAGAGTGCTGGCAGTGGTCGACTCGCTGCAAACAAGACGACAAGCACATTAGGGCATAACAATAATGGAGCAAACCACAATACCAAATGTTCAACTAGAAATAGAATTGGACGAAGAACAAAACTAAATAAGCAAGAACTTATGGTTTAAATATTTTGCGTCCATGTTCTCGTGTACATATAGCAAAGTGAATCACCATATTCAGTTACACTGCAATGGTTGTAAAGGGTCTTTTTTAATAATTTTAAAGCATTCCTTCAGACTTGGTCAGAAATTTATTTTTGAGTACCTTAACATTGCCATACAGCCTAGGACTTGATGAAATGGAGGGCTTGGCTTTTGTCTACCAGCTCACACATATCCCTTTCGTTCTCCAAGTGATTTCCAGTTATTAAATCTTACTCCAATCCATTTATAATAAGCTTAGGCTTGTTTCTATTACATAAATATGTATTTGTTGCTTATTTTCGTTCTCTTAATCAGTCTCAGAATAGATGTTCAAAAACGAAAAAAAAAACATATGATTTAATGACAAGACAAGAAACGAAACAACAAAAATAGCAACTCAAGAGTTTGTTATAATATCAAAATAAAAACACGTCACTTATCATGATTTGCACACACAAAATCCATAACAATGATGTAACAAACTATCATTGCAACTTGTATAGTATAGAGACTGAAAAATACACGTTGAAAAGAGAGAGAAAAACATACGAGCTATTGCTATCACAATCACAAATATTTCCTTGACCGATATGGTTTAAAAAATAAAGACAATATTTTACATACTTTTCAAGTATGCTACGAGAACTCAGAATGAACCATTAACACAAACCCTATCAAAGGATATTCTATAAAAAAAATTCTCCTTTTGAGCAATATTTAGCTCACCATTCCACCATAAGAATTAATGGTACAGCAACATTTTCAAATGAAGAAAAAACAGAACATCTATTGTGGTCATGTAATAATCAGTGTGCGATTCAACATGAGAAAACTGAATGAAAGGTCTATAGGATTGAGCAATAAAATCAACTAAATTATGCTAGAAGCACACATCATTATGGATTCCCAAATCACTATCACAAGCTAAATTTGATATTCCCCTATTAATTTGAGTTCAATAACCACATCCAATTAAAGACATAACTGGCTAAGAAAAAGCATAATTCACGAATAAACAAAAACGAAAACTTATTGCAGATAGAACTTACTATTTCCAGACTGGGGGGAGCTTCTTTGTCTTCTTGTAGTAGCGTGCGAGGCGGTGGATTCTGCTCTCAACAAGGATAAGCCTGAACTTGGAATCCTTGTCCTTCCTGTTCCTCTCCAGATGCTTCCTAATCGCAACAGCCTTCTTAATCAAGTGGTACAAATCCTCTGGAATCTCAGGTGCAAGTCCTAAAGAAAAATTAAATACATAACAATCACATCATTTCTCAACAAATGTGGCATTTAGTAAAAACCAAAAGCAAGAATTAACGATAAGAATCACATCGTAAAATTAACTCGGAAAAGAAAACAGCAATACATGAGTGCATTACTACTTCTAGGCTAACATGTTCTTCCAGCCACAAATGGGAATTACATGATCAGGTACCCAACAAAGATTAAAATCATAATAACATAACACAAATTATCACCTTCCTAGGAGACGAAACAGACGTTACAGTAATATTAGCGATGCATTTAACACAACTTAGGGGCTAACATTGACCAAAAACTTAATTACTTGAAAAATATAAATTTTCCTCTCAAATCCGAGAGTGATGAAATTACACTACAATTAGAGGCTCAACATTTACTTGCAGAGGGAAATATTAATTACATAATAACATTGCAACTAAGAGGGCAACATTTATCGGGTTGCCTCAACAGAGGTTAAAATCACAATAATCCAATACCAATTACGGATTACCACTTTCCTATGGAAAAGCTTACATTTCCTCACCAACCAGAGAATAATGCAATTGCAACAAAATTAGAACGAAAACCGAAGTTAACCAAACTAGCATTGTTACAACTATCAAACGCAACATTTCCCCAAAAATTTGAGCAAGAGTGACCTCGTGATGCGTAAATCATTAAAGTTTTAAATGTGTACAATCAAAGTGTCCTAATATTGTGGGTACATGAATGTTGCCATATTAGTGTCGATTATATATATCTATATATATACCGTGAGCTTTGAGAATACGCAAGATCTTGTTGCCAGTGACACTCTTGACCTGAGCTATCCCGTGAGAGTCACGCAGTATCACACCGATTTGCGACGGTGTCATTCCTTTCTTAGCAAACTTGCAAATGTTTTCCTCAACCTACACACACACACATATATATATATGTACAAATCATCAATTGATTAAAATGTCACTACTAGTATATATATATATATATA
>MKEJ01040017.1:0-10088 GCA_001753735.1 Embelia ribes
CAAAGGATTTTATTTCTTGTAATTAGAAATTTCAGAGGATTGTATTCACTTAAATTCAAATTAATAACAATTAAATTGTTTCTTCGATTTTCCTGTCTTATTTATTTAGACCAGGGATTTTGTGAGGTTACAGTATGTATGAAGAATACAATAATTATAATTAATGTTATTTTAATAACTAATAGAAAAGGTAGAAGTAGCGTGTGAAGCACTCTAAATGCTAATTCTAAAAACACAATTAGAAAAAACAGAAGTAAATTATTAAAAGTAGATATTTTAATATTTACCAAACAGTACATGACACAATTTTTAATAAAAATAAGCAAAAACAGATAGTAATAATCAATCACAAACTGAGTCTTACACTAGTTTCTAGCTAGGATATATGTTAATTAATTTTCAAATGATAAATTTTTGAATTAAAAATAAAATTTAATTTTAATACATCAATTTATTGATTTCTATGTTTTAACAGGCTTGAATAAAAGATGGGCATTAGTGATTGTCCCAACACATGGAATTAAGCATATGTATTTCTAATGGAAATTGTACAGGGAATCTCTAGAGTGGATACAAATTTTAAACTCTTAGAAATAATTTAATTTTATCATTCACTCGCAAAAGTGAACTTGAATGAATGGGGCATTGCTGCAACACAAGACTTTTAATGTTAGTTAAAATTTTATGAATCTAAGTTTAGTACGCCAACGATTTATGTATTTTTATATACCAACGAATTTGAAAGAAGAACATGTGTGCACTAAACTGAGCCTATATTTTTTTATTCAAAACTTATGGCGCATAGAAATTTTACACCGACGGTAGATAGAAATTAATCTGAAATTTTCTTAGTAAATCTTTTAGAACTCATTACTCATTGCTGTGAAAAATTAAAATTTGGTATCTATTACTAATATATTCTCAAAAGTTATTTCTAATTGACATAAATTACCATTCATTTTTGTAAAACTTACTTCTCATTGTCATATATATATTTTTTTCTACTTGTTGCAAATTTACTTGTATTCTTGAAAACATACTGCCCAATGTTAATTTTAAGAAAAGTTGATATTTATAAGAAGAGATAGTAAATTTATAACTTTCGGTAGTAATATTTAAATAAGCACTAAAAATTATGATATTAATACAAAAATTTTCATTCTTGTATTCAGAAAATATGATTTTAAATTTGTTAAATAGAAGTAGATTTTAGGATTTAAATGAAATAAATAAAAAGCTAATGGGAATTTTAGTAATTCATATAAAAATTTGAGGATAGGTCTGAAAAAATAAAAATATTTAATAGAGGGTTATTTTTGTTATTACAGAAAAAAGATTAACTGCATATGTAGCTAGCCATTTACGAGGAGAGTAAGCAGAGAACTAAAATTATAAGAGGTTTTGTGCAAAAAAATATATCACAAAGAGATTTTGTACTTATTTTCGAACAACGGATAGGTATTATGTTGATATCCCTAAATACCGAGTAAAATGTTTTCAAATTATGAAGGATTATAACCCGTAACCAATTTGTACGTCGGTTTACGTTAGATTCTTTGCTTTCTTTGCTTCGATTGTGAGAAAGATATAATAATTGAACATAGTTGAATTAAATTTTAATTAATTATGGTAGAAAAGAGTTAAAAAAGAGTTTTTCTAAAGTTACTCTTTCCGCTTCACATTAAATGGCTTTTTGGAAAAAAAAAAATTGTTTCATATTAAGTGTCGCTTTAGAAAAATGAGATTGTATTTATTTATTTATTTATTTTTCCAATTTAAACCCTATTAATTACTTTAACACATAAATTGAGTTTTTATAGGCTCAGTTTGACTTTCATTTGAATTAGAAAATTTCAATTGATACAAAGAGAAATTGATTTTATCTCTAGTTTTTCGAAAATACCCTTATTAAAATAAGAGAGATTTTCTTGACAATATAAAATTATGGCATTAAATATGAGCATTTTAGTAAAGTTATTTTTTGTCTATATATTGGAACGGATAAAAAGAAAATTGAACTTATCTTTTAGGGACGGAGAGAGTAATAAAAAGTAATAAATAATGATAATGAATTTTTATTATATTTATGAGGTCATTTAATAATTTTCTTATTTTTTGTGTCCAACTATAAAACATTACTTATTTTGAAACAAAGAAAATATTTAAAATATATTATATCGGATCAAGGCTATTAATAAGTAATGGTTAATGATTCTAGTCTCACTAATAAATAAAAGTGTCCTACTTAAATTACTTATTACATAGAAAATTTTATCAAATACCAGGCCACTTCTTTAAGTAATATCTAAAATTTATTTATCAAATACTTTGATTACAAACACTTTTATAATTAAATTTTAAAATTAATTTTAGAAAGGAATTTAAAATCACCAATATTTACCAAACTAAGCTTTCGTATGAGAGAGTAAAATAGTTTCTTCGTACATCGTGTTTAACGAAAACTTTAATAAATAATCTCGAGAGAGTAAAAGGCGAAGAAAATTAATGTCCACAATAAAATTATTGCTCAAATAAAAATCACCAAATCGATTAATCTCCCAAACTTCATTAATCTCGAGATATTAACGCGTTGACCCACAAATAAAAGGGTAAATTACACTTTGCCCCCAAAAGGTTTCTGAAAATATCCAAAAGCCTCCTGAGGTTTCTAAAATGACATTTGACCCCTTAAGGTTTGATGGACATTACAGTTTACCCTCAATATTTCCGGGGGCAAAGTGAAAGTAAAATTATTTATAATAAATAACTCAAAAATTTACTAACATACCCCGTAAATAGTATCTTTTGTTTAATATTTTGCTAAAAAAATTATTATTTACAAATATAATATATTTTTATTAACGTGATGATATTTTATTTAATATTATCTAATAAAAAGTTCTAAATTAATAAAATTAGGAAATTAAGTGAGGGTAATATGGTCCTTATATTATAGCATTTGTATAACATCTTTCGAAAATAACATCTTTTGTATAATTTTTTGTTAAAAAAATTATTATTTATAAATATAATATATTTTTATCAAAGTGATGATATTTTATTTAATATCATCTAATATCATATTCTAAATTAATAAAATTAGGAAATTAAGTGAGGGTAATATGGTCATTTTACAATAAAATTTAACTTAGATTATAAGTGGAAGTAAAATATAATATCTGAAAAATATGGGGTTACTATGAAAATTTCAGAAACCTCATGGGGGCAAAGTGTATTTTTTACCCAAGGATGGAAAATAAAAAGAAATTATGAAATGTCAGCTATAAGAAATACCTTATTTGCCCTTGCCAGTTTATTTCAATGAATTATGAAAGTTGTAATTTTGTTAGTTGAAAAGGGTAAATAGGGTATGCCAAAAAGTGGACACAGCTTCATTGTATTAAAGGTACCGCCGCTTTATATAGAAAAGATTAGCTCATATTAAATGTGGTTAATTGAAATATCTTTTCCTATTCTATTCTTAAAAGTGAATTCATCTGCATTATTCCTCTGTTTTCGGTTACAATATTATCCTTACTTGAATGCTAAAATTATAATTATTCAAGGCTATATAAGAATATTCATCATGAGCAAAAAAATAATTAATTATAATTTAAATGAGGTGCCACATAAAAACCAACACCATCAAATTCTTATGAGTATCATGAGTAACGTAGTAACGCTTATAATTCTTGAAAATAAATATCGCTTTACCTTCTACTGCAAACAAAAGTAGGGCGAGCTACAAGTCTACCATCTTCGACTTGAGGGGCTACATTACATTTGCGTGATGGCAAAATCCGATATGCATAAATTTCATGTATGGGGTTGCATTAACGTAGCCCCTAATTTCATATTCCGTGTTCATTCATTTTCACTTAGAATATAATTTCTTTAAAAAAAAATGTTCACACAAAAAAATCATTTGAAAATTGTTGTGTTGACATTATATAGGTTAAACATCATGGGTGTAAGTTTAAAAATTATGTAAAGGAAAAAAAATTACAAATTTAACTGGAAGCTAAGAAAGTTAAAATCAAAGCGTAAAGTATTCACAATAGCCTTTCTATAAGCATTTTTCCTTTCTCAAGTAGAAACTTAGAAAGGAAAAGGACAAATTGAAGAGAAATTATGTAAATTCAGTCTTTTTATTTTCAGAAAATTTTCTACAAATGCAACAGTGACTTTCCCAAATGAGAATATTACTATTTATCTTTTGTATATTAAAAAATAAATTTTTTCGGCCAATAAATAAAACACACCAATATATTTGATAGTTTTAAAATTTTTAAAATTTATATATTATCAAATTAGTTGTATAGAAACTTAATATAAATATTGGACAAAATTGAATATTATCACATTATGCGCTTAATTGAACAAGAGTTTATTTAAATTTTACATAAGGGTTGTCATTATAAAAAAGGGGGGAGTTTGTTATCCTAAGGTTTTAAAATTAAATTAAAATATTTTTTGATGATTGCAAAAATTGTAAAAATTATACAATTCTTATTGAATATATACAGTATCTTAAAATAATTTTATCAAGTGTGAAATGGTTCAAAGGTTGGGCTTTCGAGACAAGCATCAAATTTAATTTCTAGTTTGAACACAATCAAGAATGGCAACTTGAGGCAACAAGTGGATAGATCTTCTGAACTGTCCGACGACCGTTCAACAACTTAAAGGCGTCGGACAAGCCGCTGGACAACCATGTCCAAAGTTACACTTCAGACTAAAAAAGTTGAAAAAATTCGAGGACATTTACCTTCTATTTGACAGGTGCCCGATGGGTCACCCGTCAATGGACAGATGTCGGACACCCTACTTAGGGTCGTCGGACAGGCTAGTAAATGCAGATTTTTAGCCTTCAATTCTTTATTCGACTTGTTGAGCAATTTGCATTATCTTTCAACTACTATGTCTGCTCCAACACTGTCATATATAACTCCATTATACATTTCAAGATAGGCAAGTGTGCAACAATTAATCAATCAAGTGAGATAATCTCTAAAAAGCCAAGTTTAAAAGCCAAAAAGTTTAAGCTCCCTTTCTAATTTTATTCCACTTTGTTACCATTTGTAAGGGTTGTTTTTAAGTGAAATCTTATACAAAATTGTATTGTAATATTAGGAAGTACGTTATCAACTTCTTAATTTTGTTTCTTGAGTAAGTTTTGGGTAATTTGAGAGTGATTGTGCTCGGATTGTGAGTGTAAGCTCGAATTAGGAATTCGGACAGCTCAAGGGCTAATGTAGCAAGTAGTATTCGTCAAACTACTTGGTTATTTAGAGTGTAAAAGATTACATTGCATTCTAAAGGGAACTCAAGGCGAACAACCTTGAAAAGTGGACGTTGGGGTCTACCAATTTATTGTCAGGAAATACCATTACCGAACCACTATAAATCGCGGTGTCGTATTTCCTTTCTCCTACTTTATTTTTAGTATATTTCATTTCCACTTTCACTTACTCATTTATCATACATTTTGCAACGCATCTTTAAAAAAGAGGTAAACAATTTTTAACTTGATAATTTTTATTAGAAAACTAATTCACTCCCTCTTGGTTTGCCTTTTTGGTTCAACAGTAGGTAAAAAAATAAATTGCAGTTTGAATTTTATGTTTGAATTCAGATATAACAACATATTTCAGTTTCAATTTCCACTTTTTTGTAAGTTCGAAATTTGCAGGTTCAAACACCATTTTTTGTTTGTTTTTCAAAAAGATTTACATTTTCAAACTGAGATTTTTAAATAACTTTAGCTTGGTAATTATTCTGAAAACAATCTTAATTTGTTAAATAGTTTTGCAAAATTGCTTTCTTAAAAATTTGATTATCGGGTTCTTAATCTTGTTTGTCTTTGATTCTTTCTGCCTTCATCTTATCTTCTCTATTTTAATTAATTATTTATTTTTTGTCAATTTTGTAATTACTTATTAATGAAATGTGAATTTAGTTTTCAAAGTAATGGAAAGTAGTTGTAGCCTTTTTCTCGTGGAATTCGAAAAGCCATTTTATCTCTGGTCATATAAAGGGATTTGTTCTCAATGCAAGAAATTTTTTCTTTGTAATATACCATAATTTTTTTGTATAGAATTACTGTATTTACTATAAATTGAGGATAATTTAGTATAATTAATTTTAATAAAAATTAAACTAAAAATATTTGTAATAAATTATTATTGAATTATAATAATTTATCCTCAAAATACAATAATTTTTGTAAATTACATAAGAAAGATTATTTGGTTTACTTGTTGATCCCCTTCTCCTCCTCAAAACTATTTTCTTTTATAAATAATTTATCTTAAAGTTTGCATGGTTAAACTTTTAAGTAAATAAGTTAATTTAACTATAATTAAAAAAAATTAAAATATATTCAGCTTAAAATTTTAAAAACTGAGTAACTAAATAATATCCAATTTTTAAGTAAAAAATTGATCAACTGGAACTAATAAAATGTAAACAAAGTCCTTATTAATAGCTACATTAAATGGCTTCAATAATATTAAATGAGTTCTAATTATTTATATTAGCCACCGTGACACACACAATGTATTTGCGAAATACATTGTGACTTTATGTTGTTTTTATAACGATTGTAGAACAAACAATCATTAATCGATAGCAATACAATGAAAATATTTACATAATTTAGAAACTATATTTTTATAACCATATAAATGCTTGCGGTAAGAGACAAAAAAAAAATGTCCACAAACTGCCTAAAATATGAAAAATAATATATTCTCGGAATATATATACCGAGTTTATTAAAGATAATACATATGGAGAATAAATATGAAAAATAGTAATTCCCTGAATATTATGTCCCAGTGAATTAAATGCATCTTAACATACAATACTTAAGAAAGACAAAATTATTAATTGGGTATATAAAATAAGAAATATTTTTCAGCAAGCAATAGAAAAAAATAATAAAATGCTATTTTTATTCTTTTGGCATAAACAAATTCACATACAAAAAGATGGTGCAACAAGATTGGGGAGAAATATTTCATAGTCACTATGGTAAGTAGTTGTACAGTAAATTCAAGCCCCAGTGAGAGATTGATATATAGATTCATAGATATGCATATCTACATACTCTTTTAAATGATTTTATTATTCTATATCATTTATTTGTTTTCAAATGTCAATTAATAAATTTTATTTAAAATTAATGCAACTCCTGTATGGACTTTATAAAACTATCTTTATAATTATATTCTCAAATTTCATTATGCATATCAGTTTCGATAATTTATCTATTTATCAACCCTTGCACGATCTAAAAAAAAAAAAATAGTCGAAAACTACTATTTTTATACAATTCAAATCTGGAAGCGCATAGAAATTAAAATAAACTAATTCCAAAAATCTTAAATAAAATATAAAGATATGCATGTATACAAAGATAAAGGGTAAATTACACTTTGCACCCACAGGTTTCTGACAATTTTAGAAACCCTGCTGAGGTTTCTAAAATTACACTAAGCCTCCTGCCATTTGGTGGTTATTACAGTGTACCCCCAATATTTCTGGGGGCAAAATGAAAATAAAATTATTTATGATAAATAACTAAAAAATTACTAACATACCCCTCAAATAGTATCTTTTGTATGATTTTTTGTTAAAAAAAATATTGTTTACTAATATAATATATTTTTATTAAAGTGACGATATTTTATTTAATAATATATAATATCAAGTTCTAAATTAATAAAATTAGGAAATTAACTGAGGGTAATATGCTTCTTATACAATAAAATCTAACTTAGATTATAAGTGGGGAAAAATGTAATTTCCGAAACTTTAGGAGATAATATGAAATTTTCAGAAACCTCATGGGGCAAAATGTAATTTACCCAAGGATGTAAAATAAAAATAAATTATGAAATGTCAGCTATAAGAAATACCTTATTTGCACTTGTGAGTTTATTTCAATGAATTATGAAAGTTGTGATTTTGTTAGTCGAAAAGGGCAAATATGGTATGCACAAAAGTGGACACAGCTTCTCTATATTAAAGGTACAACCATTTTATATATAAAAGATTAGCTCATATTAAATGTAGTTAATGGAATGATCTTTTCCTCTAAAAAAGGGAATTCATCTGCTTTATTCCTCTGTTTTCGGTTACAATATTATCCTTACTTGAATGCTAAAATAATAATCATTCAAGGCTATATAAGAATATTCATCACGAGCAAAAAAACAATTAATTATAATTTAAATGAAGTGCCACATAAAAACCAACACCATCAAATTCTCATGAGTATCATGAGTAACGTAGTAACGCTTATAATTCTTGAAAATAAATCTCTTTACCTTCTACTGCAAACAAAAGTAGGGCGAGCTACAAGTCTACCATCTTCGACTTGAGGGGCTACATTACATTTGCGTGACGGCAAAATCCGATGTGCATAAATTTCATGTATGGGGTTGCATTAACGTAGCCCATAATTTCATATTCTGTGTTCATTCATTTTCACCTAGAATATAATTTCTTAAAAAAAAAAAAGTTCACACAAAAAAATCATATGAAAATTGTTGTGTTGACATTATATAGGTTAAACATCATGGGTGTAAGTTTAAAAATTATGTAAAGGAAAAAAAATTACAAATTCAACAGGAAATCAAGAAAGTTCAAATCAAAATGTAAGAGTATTCACAACAGCATTTCTATATGCATTTTTTCTTTCTCAAATAGAAACTTAGAAAGGAAAAGGAGAAAATGGAGAGAAATTATGTAAATTTAGTACTTTTATTTTTAATTTTTTTTTTACAAATGCAATAATAACTTTTCCAAATGAGAATATTACTATTTATCTTTTCTATGTTAAAAAAATAAATTTTTTCCTCCAATAAATAAAACACACACCAACATATTCAATTTTTAAAATTTTTTTAAATTTATATATTATCAAATTAATTGTGTAGAAACTTAATTTTAGAAAGACTGAAAATGATACATTTTTATTTTGTAAGATAAATGAATTTTTAAAAAGTAAGATTTATAAATTTAATAAGAAAAACTGGTGTGAATGCTCTAATAACTAGCTAAGTAAGGAGCCATATCGCATCTAGTCTTAGTTCTAAGAAAAAAAAAATTCTTTAAAAATTTAAAAGGCTAGCTACGATGGAAAAAGAATGTTCAAAATTAATTACTTGTTTTTGTGATTTGGACTTGCTTTTGCTAATAAAAGACCTTTGATAGTACTTGTCCTTTTACTTTATGACCTTTTTCTTTATACAGAAACAAATACTTTACTATAATTTGAGAATAGTATAGCTTCTATTATAATGCCACGGAAAATGATTCACATACATATAATAATGTATTAAAATATAAAATTAATAGTTGTTATCCAAAACATTGATCCTAGGGTTATCAAAACTGTACCGAAGAATGAATCGGTCAATGAATTGTTTCACCGGTTCAACGTTTGAACCGTGGTTCATTAAATTTTTTGGTAAATAATATCAAAACATATCATATCATTTTTAATTAAACAAATAAACATTCTTCAAATAAAATTAGAAGTAGGAAATTGAAATTTCTTCCATTATTAATTAAATCACATGTCCGATTAGAAAAGTAAAAGCAACAGATTAACCAATGAATATTTAGAAAACAAAAGACTCTAGAGAAGCCAATCTAGAGTTGAGAATATTATTACTAATGTAATTAAAAAATAATTTATAAATATATTTATAATAATAATGAATTGGAAATAACAAAAAATTTATTTCATTAACATAAATTCAAATTACAAATAACTATAATAAAAAAGAAAAACAATTACAACCTTTCAAACTAATTTAGCAAAGTATTTCAGATGAGATGACGAAAATCCATGTCCCCTTAAACTCAATTTGTTCGCCATTGATTTGCTTATGACCTGTACCGGTAATGAGTTCCCAAGGTATAACGTCCGTACTACGCCCTGATGGAATCTGCAATTTGAGCGCTTGGTCGAGCCTTTTATGGTGCGGTATCCTTTCCGACTCTCTATATGACCATGATTGTATGCGCAAAAAGTGCAAGTGTTGTACCTCAAGTAGTGGGGAAGTTACAAAATT
>MKEJ01040022.1:0-12857 GCA_001753735.1 Embelia ribes
TTGTAAGATCCTTGTGGGATCATTCTTGCAGGGGTCCCCCTGGGTGGTGTTCTTGTTAAGAAACTATTGTCAGAGTTTCATCATTAATAAACCCATTTTTTGTTGGGGAATGCACCAGTTTTTGAATATTTATTGGTTGTCCATGAATTTCAGCATGTTTCAACGGCTAAATTGTTGATTAAATATAATTTTTTTTCCAAAAATTTTCCCATAAATACCCATAATTTTCTTTTCAACATTTCTATACATCATTTTAATCATTCCAATATTTTTACACAGCACCTGAATTTTCCAACTTCTTTGTTTACAACTTTAAAAAATATGAATCTAAATCATTCATATTTTAAAAATACATGTAATATTTTAGAAATACACCCAATTTTGAGAAAAAATAAAATTTTCCAAATTTCTCAACAGAGTACGTATATCCAAAATAAAGTCGTAGTTCATGATAAACAAACAAATCAACAATTACAATCGGACTTAGTTGAAAACATTTGGCAGCATTTTGTAACGGCTAGCAATTGAAGTCGTAATTTTTCTTTTTTCTATCAATAATTGCAGTTTTAGTTTCTTAAATAATTTTCGAATTCGATAATGAATGTATTATTTTGTAAAAGTATAAATTTTTAAACTAATATTGCATTTTCAAATCCTTTAATTGCCGGTGAATATCTTTTATTTTATTATTAGTAATAAATATAATTAATTATAAGTGAAAAGTATTAAATATTATATTAATATTATTTTTATTGTAATAATTGTGGACAAACACATTTTAAATTTATTATTGTTAATGAACATAAAAACAAGATAAGTGGTATTAGTTATAGTTAAAATAATAAAATAATAATCAAGAATCATCTTTTGCCAACATAAGCTTAACCAAATTAGGATCATAAATATACGTCATAAGCTGATCAGTAAGCTAAATATAGAAATTTAGGGGGTTAATAGGCGGAATCGGGGTTGGGGGTTATAAAATTTGAAATTTTTCGATAAGGCCTGCACATTTGCACCCTTAAGGAAAAACGACTCCTCCCCTACATAGAACAATGAATTTGGACCCCACCCGAAAATACTAGACCCGCCACTGGAATTGGCATTTCCTTGTTTCGAGGGTGGCTTTCAACTTGAAATAAAGATAAGACAGCCCCTTGAAATTAGCAGTTCCAAAGTACAAAACATTGGATCAAACATACACAGAAGAGTTCTATCCAACAATGGACGCGCAACATAAAATGATGCTTTCATACAATGAGCACACAAATCAACGGATGTTTCTCCATCTCAATAGACCGAGCCAAATTACAAATACGAATGCGAACAAAGGCCACAACGTAAAACCAACAATTTTTACAAGACGGCCAATGCAAACACAAGCTAATGACACAATCGTTTTTTATGATTTTTCTTTCTTTCTTTTTTTTTTTTTGGGCGCCCGCGACAAAGCAATACCAGCGAGAGATTTTACAAACCAGAGCGCACAACTCAAGGGTAAAACAATTCTGTGTCCAGTGCAAAATACAAAACCAAACAAAACAGTATAGTCGTATGGATATACAGTTAAGAAAAAAAAAGAATGCTAATAGACGAAAACAAACTTGCACAAAAGACGGTGAAACTCCCCAAACAAAGAAGGGAACTATTCATGGTCCTATATTTCGGGAGGCGGAGCTGGTGCAGCAGACTTCAAAAGAGGTTGAAGAACCTTGACAACAATGCTCATTTTTGGCCTGAACTCGGCCTCGTACTGCACGCATAGTGCTGCTACAGCTGCCAACTGCAAAACAGACATATTGTAGGTTAATTACTTCTATCGACAGGACGACATGTCCAGGAAAGATAGAAAGAGGGGGAAGAGAGAGACCTTAGCAACTGCTTTTGGAGGGTACTCTCCCTTGAGCTTTGGATCAAGGCATTGTTTAACTTTGTCTTCACTCAGTCTTGGGGAAGCCTATTGAAGTTTTACCGGGAATTTTAATGAGGTCAGAAATAACATCAGAACAAACGGAAATGAAAAGTGAAAAAATGAAGGAAAAAAGGAGAAAATTGAAGCATGTTGAAAAGAGTGCTCATTAAGGTAGGAAAAAGGCTCACCCAAGTAACAAGAGACTGTTGTCCACGTGGCATGGTATGATCGACAGGTTTGCGCCCGGTTAGAAGCTCTAACAGCACCACACCAAAGCTGTAGACATCACTCTTCGGGGTCAGCTGCCCAGTCATTGCATATCTGCACAAAATATATTGTCACCATGGTAAGATTAGAACATCTATCTCTTACATTGAAGAGAATCAACATAGCATACAGGTCAATACCAAATAGCCACCATATATTTTGACTAGTTGCACTTAACCACCACGTACTAAGCAATTTTTTTAAACGACCGCCACAGATTATTCAATTTCAATTGACCACAACTTCCACTCATCTCGTTAAAATTACTAACCAAAGACACCGCATCATGTTACTCGGGTCACTTTAATCATGATTTAAACTTTACTCAGCCTCTATGATATAACCATCCCAAGTTGGCTTCCTAAGTAGCTTGGGCTAGTGTTTTGTAAGTTATATGTGACCGTAGGGGTTGATATGAGTTCAAGCCATGTTTAACGACATGTGAATAGTTGGTTTGAGCCTCTATGGTTAGTAACGCGAACATGATTTGAACAATTTTGCCAATTTACAAAGTGGTCAATTATAGTAGATGATGACTATTCGAAAATGGCACATACCATATAGTGGTTATTTGCATTTTGGCCTTTATAAAATGAGACAACAAATTAAAATAAAGACTTTTGCAGAGGGATTACTCTGGTGCATGATAACCGAATGTCCCCAAGACGCGAGTAGAATGAAGTCGGGCAGCCATGTCAGGAGACTGATTGAGGAGGTTAAAGTCGGCAATCTTAGCTTTGAAGTCCTCAAAGAGAAGCACATTGCTAGACCTTACGTCTCTATGTATAACAGAAGGTTGAACCTTCTCATGCAAATACTCCAACCCTCTTGCGGCATCAACAGCAATCCTCACTCGCTGCATCCAATCCAGCACAGGGCCTGGCTGCGCTCCTTGGACTCCTTTTCTTCCTGTAAAGTACAAGACACTTCGCTAATGTTTGATAACACATTAAACCTTGGGTTGACTTGGCATTCTACTTTTCTATATACATATATATCGTAAAAAGGCAGCACGTTTTCTTTTCCTAAACCAGCATAAAATAGCCCAAAAAGCAGATTTATCTAGGAAGACACAATTTGAAAACATTACCATGCAAAATGTCATGTAAAGAACCCATAGTAGCAAACTCGTATGCCAGCACGCGAAGATTTCCCTCAACACAGTAACCGAGCAACTCGACAAGATTATCATGTTTCAGTCTTGAAACAGTGGAGACCTAAGGTCGAAAGTAGATAGGTGAGTATGCATGGGAAAAAGAAAACCAGAAACAATGCATTGTGAAAGCAACCAAGTACGAAAAACAAACATAACGTGAATGCACCTGGGTCAGAAACTCAACATTTGACTCAGGTTCAGTTGAGACATCCAGCTTTTTGACAGCCACAGCTTTCCCATTATTCAGATTGGCATGGTACACCCTTCCATAAGATCCTTCACCAATTAATGCCTTTGACCCGAAATTGTCAGTTTTTTCTTTCAGCTCAGATAATGACAGCACTGGCACTTCAATAGGTGGTACTGCCTTTTGAACCTCGACTTTGATAGGAGCAGATGCCTTGTACCCTTTCTGATACCCTGAAAGAACATACAAGGGAAATGAGTAGACATTTCTGATCAAAACAGTGTCAATAACACCTATGGCTCATTCAAGGCCAAACTATAATCAAGAACACAAAACACATCACAGATTCATCCACCTCCCAACAACACATGGTGAGAATGTTAATAAATTTCCAATAATAAACCAGAATAAAAACCAACTGAGAGGCCTAAAATTTCCTATATTCTTTCCTCGATCTTCAGAAAACATGATTTCAACTAGAGACCCTTAAACTGATTCAAGAAAGCATCTCCATTTCCCAGGCTTGAACATGAGAGTTTTGTGTTTTCACAAATCTTCCATATCAAAAGAAGGGGACATCTTAGTTGCAAAATGAACACAGACAATTTGAGAAAAAAAGGCATCAAGCCCTGGAGTGCTGAGGTATGTCTAAGTGTAAGTTATATGAAATACGAGAATGGAAATAATAAAAAAAACGTCCCTAGGCAACAAGAATTTTTCTTTTCACTTCCAAGTATGACCAACACCTAAAAGCCCCTACTATTATTTATCTGCCCCACAATGACTACATATTTACATAACAGAAAAAGGAACGATCAGCCAAGTAGTGAAACATGATGGTTGTTATAAGAATGTAATCTACACAAGGAAGAAAAAACCAATGAAACAAAGAACGCAATCATTGGGTAAAGCTTGCATAACTAAGAGAAAAATTAATCACTAATCTAGAAAAGCATATAGTTTACAAGAAAACATTAGGCATAGAATCAGATTCAACCTGGCATACCATCACCATAGTTCCTTGGGCTCTTGAAAGTCTCATTCTCATAAGACGGGTAATTCTCTTCAACTAGGCATTTACAGCACAACCACTTACGCATCCTTGACAATATAGGTCGTACCAAACAAGTGCTTTTTGTTTGTACAGCAGACAAGGATGATGTCTAAGAAGCTGCAAAATTCAAGTTAAAAACACATACAAGTAAATTGATGAGAAAACAATCATATTTTATAACCTAAATATACTCTTAACAAGTACGCTACATTGATTGTGTATGGCACTCATAAAAAACTTCCGCCAAAATAATTAAATGCCTATCCTATATTTTTTAAATCTTGAAAGTAGACATCCAGCAGCACGTTCGAGACACCGCAGGTCAGTCGTTTTGGCACCAGTCTATTGCTTGCAAACGAGTATAACATTGCCCATAGACACCAATAAGAAAAGCAAAATGACAAAGATTTACCGTAATAAATCATTTTAAGAAGACCCTCTTTCGGTCATTATATAGTATTGCAACTCCAAGGCTCCATTTTCATGCTATTTAATCACAAGCAGAGAAGTTTAGGACCGCTAAATCAATTTGCCAACTAATGGGCTACTAAGAAAGTTACCCGAATCATTTTTTCTTCATTAAATCTTAGGACAAAGTACCATTCCGCATACATATACGCCAACCAACTTACTATAAAAGGCTTATAAATAAGCCATGACTAATAAAACAAAATGTCAATCTACAGAGGTTTTCCTTTGTGCCCATAATATCAAACCCTTCGACCTTATCAAATATCCTCACTGTCACAACTTCTAAAGCTCATACCCGCATATAAACACCTTTCCGCAGAAAGAAAAACACCGATGAAACGTATAAACAGAAACACACAAAAATTTCTAAAGGCAATAGTTATACTTATGAGAACAAGGGAAAATGTAACAAAGCATGATGCGACCACGAAGTGATCTGCTTTCTAACGTGGTGCATTTATCTGTATTTTCTTTTCCAAAAGAAAATGCTTCGAGATTAATAAAAACAAGAATCAAACAAAAAAAGAAATGAATATAAAAAAAATGTCAATTTAAATTCACAGACAAGCAAACAATGCATCCAAATCAAACTATATAGTGGCGGTTCCACGTCTAGTGTAGTTTATGAACATCAATAAATCTAACTTGGTGAGTTTAGGCCAAAGGAGGTGGCAAAGATGATTTTTTTTTCCCAGTGATAGTACTTGTTTGGATATTTTATCAAGAGGAGCCTCTTGTGCCCTGTATGTCAATCGAGGGGTTTAGTGTTAGCCGGTAGATGTATACTGGGAAGCAAGCTTTTCCACCTAAGCTTTTTAAACTCTTAGAATCTTATCTTTATTATTTTTCAAGCCAAGTGTATTTTATATGAAGGTGGGTTCTTTATAGCCTAGACTTTCGGATTTGAGAGTGTCATCTTTGTGGTTAGGCTTCGAGATTTAGCTACCCACGGAGCAAGTTCTCATGTGTTAAGTTTAACTTTACCTTTGGTATACCCCTAAAATTTAAAATGATTTTGGTTTATATCAAAGTTAATTTCCAAAAAAAAATTGCGTCTCAATTTATTTCCATCCCGTTGTAAGCAACAAATAAGAATATAAATTCAACCAATTATCAAAAAAAAAAAAAATCTGAATATATAAATAAACACAACACATAATGAGGATCTTATAATCAAACCCAAATCGGCAAACCCCCCAAAAAATTAAATTTCTCAAGAACTGTGTCCTAGTCAAATAAAAATAAAAATACCAATATATAGATACAAAAAACCCATCATATATCGAATACAAGAAGATGATCCGGCGAATTGATCTCATATAGCCCTAAAACAATATAAAAGAGATGTGTACATATATACATACAAATAGGTCAGAAATTACCTGAATTTGACCTCTAGGAGACGACCGGGAGAAGGAAGGAAGAAAGTCGAAACGGGAGAGAGAGGAGAGAGATTATTGAAAGAAAAAAATCTCTCTGGCTTATTCTCTCCTTTTGGCTACATATAGATGTTCTCTCTTTCTCTCTCTCTCTGGGAGAGAGAGATAAAGATGGGAGTCAAAAGGAATGAGAAGACTACGCGCTAAATCAACGGTTTGTGAAATTACATTTTAGCCCTATAGTTTTGCTTTCAAAATGTTCCTTTCTAATTAGGGATTCGGAAGAAAAATTATACTATTTAATTATTTCTTAAAATAAATAATATATTAATTAGAAGTATTTTATTTTAGTATATGTAACTATAATTATACATTGTTTTTAATATATGTATTTAACTTTAAGGCCTAGTCATATATGATTTGTTTAATTATTTACAATGTCATCTTTACTTGTACTTTTTATATTTTTATTAAAAGCATGTTTTCTATTTCCATTTTCGGTAACTTTTTCCCTTCTCATTTTTTAATTTGGAAAATTTATTTTAAGTTTGCGCTTTAAATAAAAAATTACCGCGGTTAATATTTAGCCAGCAAACTAATTATTTTTTTTGGGCAAATATAAAAAATACCCAAAAATGTCTTTTATCGATTTAGTTTCAAAATTTTGATTTTAATCAATTTTATCCCCGAGTTTCAATTATTTCATCAAATATGTCATTTTTTATCATTTTGTCATTCACTTTTAAAATAAACTATTGAGATTGTTATTTTTATTAATAGAAAATATATTAGACTAAAGGTTAAATTAAGTATGAAGTGCACATTATTAAATAAAATTTATAAATTTTCTATAAAATTTTAAATTATAAATAATAATTTGAATACCAGTTTTTTCACGATTAAGTAAATAAAATCAAAATACAATAAATTATAAATTTTTTTAGCAATACGAAATATATAAAAATTAACAAGATTTCCAAATTATAATTTTTATTGCATGATATACGCCTATATCTTTTTGCACTTTTCTTGTTAATGTTTAAATTTTCTAAAAAGATAATTAATTAAATAAAATCAGTATTTAATAGTTATCTTAATGCTAACCTCTCTATTCCATCGCAATGCTACCAATTTTAGGCATTATAGTAAGTCATTTAAATTTAAATTATATAAATAATTATTTTATTTTTTTACAAAATAATGATAATTTATTTTCAGTAATATATAGAGTAAATTAATTGGTTATTATCATTTTATAAAAATATTTTTATCAAAGTTATGCATCAATTAACAAAATATTACCCGAATTCCCGAATATTTTAATATTACCCGAATTCTTGAATTATCCGAATTTAAAAAAAAATAAAATCCGAATCTGAACCTGAATTTTGAGTAATTCAAGCCAGATATCCGAATTTTGGATCGGATACCCGAATTTTTGCTCTCCCCTACTTGCTTGAGTAAATGGCATATTTATATCCAAATATGAAAATCATAATATATTAACAACTATGCACATCTAAATTAATTAATATAACAAAAAAATATTACTATGCAAAAGAAATTACACAAGTGACGTATCAATTTCGTCTTGTTGTCTCTCACCATTCTAATTTATTTATTTAATGTTATGAATATGTCAAAATTTGAAAAGTTCATAAAAGTAAAATATGAGACGCAAAAATTACATAGTTTAGCATTAAGCTAATACAAGTTTAACTTTGACATAATTTATTAAACTAAAACTGGTGCGTGCTTTCATATATAAATACAACCAAAAAATATTACCATGCAAAAGGAACTACACAAGTGTCGTATCGATTTCGTCATGTTGTCTCTCACCATTCTAATTTATTTATTTAATGTTATGAACATGTTAAAATTTAAAAAGTTCAGACAAAAAAATTACATAGTTTAGCATCAAGCTAACAAAAGTTTAATTTTGACACAATTCATTAAACTAAAATTGGTGTGTGCTTTCATATTTATATAGAAAGAAAAAATTATAAAATGTTACAACATATAAAATAAAATTTAAAATTTAAACCAAACTTATTCTATTCACATATTTAATTTATCTCATTTTCTCTCTTTGTGTGCCTCTTCTTCTTCTCTACCCGTAACATATTTATGCTAACAACATGAAGTTATAATTGTGGGTAATTCTTGCATCAATGGATAATATTTTTATTTAATTACTGTATTTTTATACTTGTATCAATTACTATACTTGTTAATAATTCAAAAGGGGATTGCACAAGTGTTATTTTTGGTATATCTCACGAGACAATGGGGCCAATTTGGTAAACTGATAAATTTAAATGGAAAGCGAATAAAATGGGAACGACATAAAAAGTAAACTCAAATAATAGCGGTAAGAAAAGTGAACAAATAATTAAATAATCAGAGAGAGAGAGAGAGAGGGAGAGAGAGACGACGGCGACTGAACTGATAGTCAATTGAAACCCTAGGTCTGCTTATCTCTCCATCTTTCCCCTGTTTTTGTTTTGGAATTTTTTATGATTTAAATTTTATTTTAGTATAGTCTTTTAATCTATGCATCGCTAGGTTCAGAATTATTATAGGAACTTCCCTGTCCTTTGTTTCGATTACTAGATTTTGTTTTCTTGCATAAGAAAAATTGTCACCACTTATGTTATGCTCACTTTTTTTCAGTTTATTTTTGTGACGGTGCAAATGATTAGAGCATTCACACCAGCCTTTCTATGGCACATTTCCCTTTCTCAAATAGAAAGGGAAAGGAGAAAAAGGGAATAAATTATGTAAATTTAGTCGTTATATTTTCCAAAAAATTTTTAGAAATGCAAGAGTAACTTTCCCAAATGAGAAGGTTATTATTCACCCTTTCTCTATTAAAAAAATATTTTTTCTCGTCAATATATAAACAAACACCGACATATTCAAATTTTTTATTTTTATTTTTTATATTTATATATTATCAAATTAATTGTGTAGAAAGTTAATTTTAGAAAGGTTAAAAATGATCAATTCTATTTTGTAAGAGAAATGTGTTTCTAGAAAGTGAGATTTAGAAATTTAATGAGAAAGGCTGGTGTGAATGCTCCTAATCATCTTAATTAGAAGTCCTGAGCTGGGTTGTTTGATATTGAAATTACAATCATCGAATCAAAGCTCTTAGCTTTATACGCATTATTTTTGCATAGTCTTGGATTATTTCTATGACTCATTTAGGGACGGAGCTATGTAGTTTTAGCCCCGTATAATTGAGGTTTACCCCCTTTGTAATTTTCTATGATGTTTTGAGCATTCGCACCAATCTTTCTCGTTTAATTTCTACATTTACCTTTCTAGAAACTTATTTATCGTACAAAATAGAAATGGGTTGCACCAGTCTTTCTAAAAAATCATTTCCATACAATTAAAATATTAATATATAAAATTAATAAATTCTAAAAAAATATTTTCTTAATATATTGGTTTATTTTATTTTGGTGGAAAAAAAATTAATTGAGAAATGTTGAATGGTATTCAGAAAGTTACTGTAGCATTTACAGAAAATGTTTTGGGAATAGAAAGACTGATGTGGGAGATTTCTCCCCTCAATTTCTCATTTGAGAAATTAAAGGGGTTTCATGTAAGAAGCAATCAAAGAAAAGCTGAAAATTAAGGTTGAGCAGAAACCAGTATAGCTCTGAACAATATAAGCTACCGGAAGAAATTCATAGACAGACAGACAGACAGATAGATAGATATGCATATATAGATATAGACTGTGAGTCCTCGGATAAGCATGAGCAAAAATGAAACTCAGACGTGTAAAAAGAAAAACCAATTAAGTCATGAATTATCATCAATAACGAAAGGAAATGACAAACCTTTTGCAGCAGCTTTTGCAGCTCGTTGAGCCTCTTGAAGGGCGCGTCTTTCGGCCTTGGAGGTTTTCTCTTTCTGGGGCTTTGAACTTGAGACTCGTTCACTTTTCTTTTGAACTGATGGTCCTCCATCTTCATCTGCAAAGGAGGCTTTTAAATCCTTCTTGTCACTGAAAGCTGCAAATGGACCAAAGTCATCTGTCAAGAAGTCGATATCGTAATGGGACCATTAAAAGCAAAAGCGTAGAGCCAGACCAAATTTAACGAATGACGATACTGTCAACTATATACAGGTACGAAGAGCAAGTCATAAATAGAATAACAAATTTTCATGCATTGACTTCATGTTTTGACCTATTTTACCCATGCATCTACATCGTTTTGACATGCCCCGATATTAATCAATGAACCTAGTTGCAAATAGCTAGTACTTATTCTGTAATAGCTTATTCTGCAATGTTTTTATGTGTCCTTTCTGAACTTGGAATGTTATTAAATACAATGAAGAAGCAATAAGCTTGCTCGAGCATGTCACAGCTGAGCCCTCACATCCCCACTGTAGACGGAATTTTATTGCACAGTTTTAGCACTTCATCTTTTCATAGGGACAATGTGGTAAAGTGAAAATGCATGTATCGCCTCATTATCACAAGGGGAAAAACCACTTTCTTTGAAGTCCAAAATTATTCTAGATCAATTTTCAATTGCTATAGACAAAACTACACAGGAACTCTCGAACATCGTAAAGCAAGTACAAGTCAATGACATAGCTCTCCCATTCATCACTTCCAACTGCTGTGAAACCATAACCCAGATAAAACACGCTAAAAAAATTACAAACTACAAAATTTTGAAGATGAACAAGACATTGTCTGCCAATCCTTACGCAGCTTTATTTTTAGCCTTCTTTTGTGCTTGCGATGCTTTCAACAAATATTAGAAAGGCAAACTATTTACCTACTAAAAACAAGTGTCCTGAGCTCCACAAGACCATGTCACACAAATTTTAAGATGTATCAGATTAGAGTCTAGCTTCTAGCAACCTTCCCAATAAGCATAATTTTTTTTTGGATATATGGACAAAGCGAACGCACGCCATCATAAATATGTTTTGGCCATAAACACAATCAAGTCAAAACAAAAAGAAATCACTCAGTCAACCAATACACAACAAAACAATTTTATTTCCTTTTCCATTTTCTCTAAGTACGCCAATTTCTTCACAACACTATCAAGCACCAACTTTCAAGAATTTAACAATTACATTTCAAATTTATCCGCAAAAATAAAAATAAAAATACATAATTACTTGTAAAATCTGACCCTGAAAAAAATGAAACCCAACATAACAGAAACCCATAAGTAATCTTGCAATTTCAACCCAAAAATGAAACTCAAAATTGGCAAATGTCAAGGGCACTCATAGTGGTGCTCTTAAGTAGCTCTCCATACTAAATTTTAGTGATTCAATCCAAGGAAACACTCCCAACCAGTGTATCCAAACACTGTTGATCCCCTGAATATAGGAGGCTTGAAACCGTGCACCCCATGTGTTAGGAGCTACAGTTCTGTCCAATATTAAGTTTAGGTGGTCTATCCCTGCCTCTATTTCTAGAGTTTCAGGAACGGGGAATTTAATGGGAAAATTACATATGAAGGGGCGGGCCATTTTGGATTGCAGAGCATGAAGATAATATACACCAAACTCCACTGTCACGGATCCAACTGGCCAGCACCCCTAGTATAAATACTCTCATTCTTAATTTGAAACACTATCTTATACGATAAGAAGCTTTTCCCGACCAGCGCCCCATCTGTAGTCATCATTATTGAACAGGGTTAACAGTACGGTGTGTTTTTTATATTCTATCCTTTGAATTTTTTTATTATTATTATTTATTTTATTTTTGTATTAGCCTATTTTTGCAAGAGGCCATGCGTATAAGACAGATCAATATACACCTTTGAACCACATAGCCATCTGAAAAGGCTAACTCAATCCTTAGTTAATTACTAATATTGGCTAATCACAATCCCAACAGAATTAAAATTTAGGGTTGCAAATAAGGAGACTAGTATGAATGCTTTAAGTCAAAGAAGGAAGACTATAATCAGCAAAACATAATACATATCTAACAACTATGTAACAACCACAACTTCACAAAGTATTTCTTACATTCTTTCTTCCAAGTTTAAAATTATAAACTAATTAATTCTAACTTGCATATTTTTTGTTAAGAGACTGTATCTTTAAATATTTAGATTGATAACTATTACAAAAACAAAACTTAAGCAATTTAAAATTAAAATATCAAAACTTAAAGGAATTATAATTTACAATTACTTGTATATATATCAAACTTAACAAAATATTTAAATATCATATTAATTCACCAGAGTACAAATTAGTGCCGCAAGTCCACAAAGGTAGCTCAAAATTTCTATATGATGTATATTTAAAATTCCGATAAATGATAATTATAACACTCCTTTTTTTATTGACAATTATTCGAATTAATTTCTTAATTTTTGTTCTTATGTTATTGTATAATATTTTATTAAATAGTAATTTGTGAA
>MKEJ01040033.1:0-19300 GCA_001753735.1 Embelia ribes
AACTCCATTCTTTCTTTGGGGTATCTTAAGTTATCCGCACCTAATTAAGTATTCTTATCAAAAAACCTTGCCCAATTGGCATCAACATATCCTCCCCCATAAACTCAATAATAGCGTTGCGAAAAAGACGTGTAAAGGCTATTCGTAGGGTAGTTTATTGTATTTTGGTTAGCTTTCCATAAAATTAAAAATCACGGAAATAATGTTGATTGGCATTTAAGGTTTGTGGGCATAAATAAGAAAATCGATGAGGTTTAACATGTTATCTTTACCACTATTTTGGGGAGAAATGCTTTTGACAATAAGCATTTGTACTAAATTTTCTTGAAAGTTTAGGTGGCTAGTTTCTAGAAATTTTGTGTCGGGAATTTGCACACTGGGTTTAAAATGATTTTGTCCAATCTCTACATGGGAAGCATCAGCAAGGTATTCCCAAGATTTAACACCTTCGCGATAAAATAAACCATTTTGAGAATGATATTTTGAACCAAATTTTTTTGCCAAGTCCTTTGCATTTTATTTGAAAACTTTACCCTTAACATGTGACCGTAAACCCATAATATGTGTGTTATTGAAGTCTTTCGTGACAGTCAAGTTCGCATAAAACTTTTTCAAAAGATCAAGGCAAATATTTTCCAGCAATTTAATAAAATCATTCCAACCTTATATTTAAAAAAATTTATCCAAACAAGGGTACTTTTATATTTATCAAAAGATCTAGCATCAACCCAAGTACCCGGAATAACTTCGCAAAAAAGGTATTCGACTTGATAGCGTAGTTTGAGTATAAGAGAAATAAAGTTGAAAGTATTGTTAGTACCGTCGTTATTATCGTCATCACTATTGTCGTCGTTATCACCACCATTATCATCCCCTTCTTATTCATCCTTTTTTTCGTCATCCAGATCAATTTCTTTTTCGGAAAAGTGTTGCGCTGGGGATTCTGATGGAACATCTTGTGTAGGTTGGGACACAACCTACTAGCATGCACTCAATTTATGCTAGATGGATTTGTTCCGATGTATTAAGATAGTGACCAGGTGTTTTGGTTCTAGACATGGTTTATGATTTACGAGGGATTAGGAGTGATGGAAGAAGATATAAGTGTAGGTAGGTGTTAAAAAAATGAATTAAAAATGAAAGGAAACATGTCTATATATAGGGAAACAAATAGATAAACGTGCAAAATAAAAAAAAATTGAATTTCGGATCAACTCCTCACTAAAATTTCGGATCGATTCCTCACCAAATGCTAGCTTCCTAAACACCAGTCTTTTGTTGTTTGGGACAACCTCTCAAGTTAGAAATTAAAAACTTCAAGATACAACTTTAAATTTTTATCAAGAGTCAAGATAGCCTAAAATTGTATATGTAAAAGTGAAAAATACAAGACTTTTTAGAGGTTAGAAAAGTATGGAGAATAAAGACAGATAGAAGTAGATAGATAGCTTATTGCTTGAATGATTTGAACATCTTCTCAATGCCTCTATTTATAGTGTTCAAGGACAACTCAAGTTATGGAAGCAATTCTTGAAAGATGGCAATGAATTATCAAATTCAATTTATGATCACACGACCATCAATTGTTAGTCTTGTGTTCGTCATCTGACATGCGTCCATCAGCTATCAAGCTGTGACTGTCGGCTGACAGACCGTCAGTCGGTTGTGGAGCCTCTGACAGTTGGCTGTTGGCTGCTTCAGTTGATGTTTCCTTTTAATTTTCCCACTCAAAACTGTTTCAAAGAAATATGATACTCCACAAAAATAATTAGCACATAAGATAGAGCACCAATAAAATTAATTATCTATTTTTGTTAGCATCGAAATATATTTGAACAATTTTGGGGTTAACAATACGTATTATATACATAGTCAGAAGGTAATGGGTTCGATTCCTCCCTCCTCCACTTTCAAACTCCAATGTACTAATATAAGTAAAGTTTAAAATTGGTATTCCTATAAAGAGGGGGAAAGCAAAATTTAAAGGATGGGGGTGTGCTTGCAGTGGTGCTAGGTAGTTCCTGCCTGATGCATCTGGACAACTGATTTTCAAATCAACGGCTAAAATTAAATATATGGATTCAAAAAAAAAATAAAAAAATTTTTATTTAATCTCAGCTATTGATTCAACCCGTATACGCTTGGCTGGGGCTGCCGAGCACCTCTGCCACGTGGCTCCCCGGTCCAAATTTAAGGTTTTAGAAGTAGGGTATTCAGACATTCTGTTGGGAATGATTTAAGGTTCAAAGTGTAACTTTATAATTAAGTGGGGGTAAACTGACACTAACTACAAAGTTGTAATTTCCCAACAATTGCATCGATGAAGTATATGATATTTTATTTGTAGCCCCATATGAATATAATAGTAATACAATATGGTATTATTAGTCAACCGAAATTTAAAATAGTAGATGAAGAGAAGGAGAAGAAGACCATAGTTGCATATTGACATTTTTTCTTCCCTTCTGTTGGCTTGCTTCTTCACGCCAAAAGGAGGGAAAGGTTTGGTTCCTTTCCGGAACTAGAGAGAGAGAGAGAGAGAGAGAGAGAGAGAGATGGGGAATTGCTTTGGTTCTCCTCCCATTAAGCAAAGTAAGCAAAACCCAAGCTCCACCGGGCAGCTTAGCTTATCAGGTACCCAGAAATTAAAATTTATAATCTTGGTTTTTTTTTTTATTATTATTATTATTTGCAGCTTAAAAGCAAATAAGGTAATCTTTTTTTGGTATGAGAAAAGTTGCAATTTAAGACTTGTAACATATTGAGGTCATAATAGTTAAAAAGCTTCACCTAAAAGCTAAGCATGCAGATGTAGTCTAACTTGTAAGACAAAAAGCAGAAAAGCTTAAGCGTAGAAGTTGCAACCAAACACTCCCTGTGTGATTCATTCTTGTGTAAGCTAAAGAATCATGTATAGAAACTATGCAAACAATTGTGTCTCGCTTGAAACTAGAACGACCATAACGTATAGGATATAACCACAAATATACTTTTTACACATGATAAATGATCAGTTTTATGTTTGATTTTTCTTATTTGATTTTCTTCATTTGGTAGTTAGATTTCAATTGATTCCTCTTTGTTTGAGTTTGGTATAGTTAGGGAGAATAGCACAAAGTCCCGTTTGACTACAATTTTGTTCAATTTTGTTTGCTGACTTTTGCTAATTTCTAATTATTTTTCCAAATTATGTTCTTGTTTTTATAATTTTTTAATCTACTCATTAGTTGCAGACTATGGCTAAGCTTATGATCACGGGCGGATCTCCGTTTTTTTTTTTCAAAATTTATTTAAAATATAATTTTTTCAATTATGTTCTTCATAAAAAAAGATTTGACAAAGGTCTGCCACTGCATACATGTATCTGTAATGTTACATCCAGATTGGTTTCATCTATGTTAGATTTATTGTGAATTACCATGGGTTTGTTTGGTTGTAGATTATTTTTTACTAAGAAAAAAATTGGATACATTCAACTTAAAACTTTCAGCTTATTTAGACAAAACAAACAATAAGATCAATTTAAAAAGTTTAGTAACTAAACACTGTATAACTTTTGAGCTAAAAAACTGAAAATGTATAGCTTATAAACTGCAAATAAATAAGCCCTATATAAGTCCTCAACTTCGGCTTTGACAGATGCTAAGCTCGTTTGATAGTGGCTTTCAAGCCCAATCTTTTAGCTTATGATCGGTTGTGGAAACCGAAGTGCTTTCCTTCTTTCTTGGCGAAAGTAGCTAGAAGGTTTTAAGCGGATTTTATATTTATTTATTTTTTCTTAAAAGCTGTAGCAAAACTAGCACTGTGATTTTACTTTCTGATTTTTGGAAATAAGTTGAAATTACAGTTTTGATGATAAAACTAAAGTGGTTAAAATTGGATATGACAGTGGGTATATCTGAGACAATCAGCAACATTTCATCTTCAAATGTAAGCAGCAATTCCGCAAACAGCCGGTTCTCAGTAGCTAGTGGAAGCGACGAGCCGTGTCCAACAGGGCAAATCTTGCCCACCTCTAATCTTCGCGTGTTCACTTTTATGGAACTTAAAAACTCTACTAGAAACTTCAGAGGAGATGCCATCTTAGGAGAAGGCGGCTTTGGGACAGTTTACAAGGGCTGGCTCGATGAAAGAACCACGTCGAAAACGGGTAGTGGATCGGTTATTGCTGTAAAGAAATTGAACTCCGAGAGCTTGCAAGGATTCGAAGAATGGCAGGTAACTTATGAATCGAAATTAGTTCGTAGATATACTTTGGTTCCTGTTCCTTTGTAAAGTACTTTCTTGTAAATTGTGTAACTCAAAATCCGTATTTAGAACGGTAAGTCATGAAGATACTTGAGTGAATATAACAAACCGAGCCTTAATATTGAGCACCATACAAGCCGAAAAGTAAACTATTTTCCTACACATTTGATGCCAATTACCCCTTCCACTGGAAAAGGTTACAAACTTTTTTTAAAGTTGACTTTGAAACTAAACAGCAAAGATCAGTCAATTGTGAGTGATTGTTTAACGTAACTTTCGCCTTGTTTGGTTGCAACTTATAAATGCCATCTTTTTAGCTTTTTTACCTAAAATTTAGATAGTGTTTGTTTGCTCAGTTTTTAAGATGTGCTTATTTGTTGTTTTAGTCTGAATAAGTTGGATGCATCTAGTTTTTTTTTCCTACATAAATAAGATAATTTATTTACTTAAAAACTGCAACTAAACAAAGCCTTTGTTATTTATGAAATAGAGTTTCTTGCAACTCGAGTAGTATTTGGGTTGTATCTCATGTCTAGCACTGGTAGTAGCATTCCGAAGACAGCGTTTCAAGGCCGTGGGTTTTCACAAATGTCTTAATTTATTTATCTCATAAGAAAATGACGAAAAGCTGAACTATTTTGTTTTTCCTCTTTTTGAGTTCAAAAAGCATATCTTTTGGGTCTTAAAAACATACGAAACCTGCACTTATGTGTTCTGTTGAAACCTTCAATTACTTCTTAGTCACGGTATGTTCGAGAATAGGAAAAGATGCTTTTGTTAATGACTTTTTTAATGCTACTTCTGCATAATGTAGATGCTTGTTGATATAATTACTATACCCTTTAAGAGAAATTATTTTGATTATAATCTTGAGATGGTTCCTTATCTATATCCACTTTTACGAATGTTTAGTCGGAGATCCATTTCTTGGGAAGGCTATCACATCCTAACCTCGTAAAGCTATTGGGATACTGTTGGGAAAACCAAGAGCTACTACTCGTTTACGAGTTTATGCAGAAGGGAAGCTTGGAAAACCACCTGTTCGGGAGTAAGAGCCAATATACCTATACATACATACACACACACACGCATACACACGAGTAGCATACATATCAAAATTTTTGTTAATTCGCAAGTGTTAAGAGTCTGTTTGCTGTTGCTTTCTTTCAGGTTTCTTCTTTTCCTAAACTGGCCACTAAGGCCTGATCTAGTTTTATTTCTGCTATCAGTTTTGTTCCTTTCAATTTAAAATTTGGATTTGAATAGTTTCTCCTTTCCTTCTTTTTTAACAACATAATTTCAAAATTGTTTATTGCTTGTTTGGCGTGGGCTTAAATGTGCTTTTAGCTTATAGCAAGCATTTGGGTGCTTAGCTTTTCAGCTGATATTATTGCTTGACAAATGAGAAAATTTAAGTGTGGTCAGCCCACTTTCTTCACACCTTTGAAACGCCGCATTTTATAGTCAAACAAGCGCTTAAAAACGGTGATGTTGGTATAAAAGCAAAAGCAATAGCAGATCTAACCTTGGAATTTTCGCAAAAACAGTTTTGCTTTCTATGATATGCACTCATATTAGAAATTGTGGTTTTTGTTATTGCAGGGGGTGCGGCAGTTCAGTCACTTCCGTGGGACATTCGAATTAAAATACTTATAGATGCAGCTCGAGGCTTGACCTTTTTGCACACATCAGAAAAGCAAGTGATTTATCGAGATTTCAAAGCGTCAAATATATTGCTCGATGGAGTGAGTTTGAAAACACCGCGAGTTGAGTACTTCTATTTTATATAAGATTCAGAATAGTTATTTAACTTGCTTTTTTCTTCATCTTTTACAGTTCTACAATGCCAAGATCTCAGACTTTGGCTTGGCAAAATTCGCTTCGGCCAGTAAGTCACACGTGACGACACGTGTAATGGGAACTTCCGGTTATGCTGCTCCAGAATATGTTTCAACAGGTAAAAGTTCTATAAGTAATTTCTCTAGCTTAAGGTTTCTTTCTGTAATATTCGGAGGAACAAAGAAGCTTGGGGTAACCGTGCTTTTTCAAAATTGCTTTGAAAAGTTGAATGTAAAAGCCAGTGTCATTCTAGTGTTTGCTTGTTTGGTAAATATAAAAGTTTCTTTGAGAATTAATACGTTGTTTGGTAACATTGTGCTAAAGTGAACTTTTTATTGCAAAAATACTAGAATGGACATGTTTAGGGAATGTATCTGGGAATTTTTAGTGCATTTTACAATTAATGAAAGAACAACTTTTAAAAGTAACTCCGACGTGCTTTTAAAAGCATCACAAGAAAGCAGAAGCAGATGTCAGAAAACTAGGCACCTTTTCCTTTACCAAACACTATCAGCTGTTTTAATCTCTACAAAAATCAATAGCAAAATAACTCTTGTTTTCAAAAAGCTAACATTTTTTGCCTTAAACAGGGCATTTATATGTGAAGAGCGATGTATACGGGTTCGGAATGGTAATGGTTGAGATGTTGACAGCCTTACGTGCCGTGGACCCCACTCGTGCAAGTGGAAAAGAGAACTTAGTCGACTGGATCAAACCTTACTTAAGCGACAGGAGAAAATTAAAGACGATAATGGATTCCCGGTTGGAGGGGAGATACCCCTCGAGAGCCGCATCCGAAATCGCTCAGCTTGCGCTAAAATGTCTTGCACCTGAACAAAAAGGTAGGCCCGCCATGAAAGAAGTGGTTGTGACTCTCGAGATTTTATACGCGGCAACTGAAAACATGACGGAGTATGGGAAGAAGCCACGTCGTACTCGCAGTAAGAACGGTCACCACCCTCCGGCTATACAACCGAGGTCTCACCCTAGGTGCAACTGATGTTCGGCAAATCAACACCCTCAAGTGGGGATTTACCACATTTGTTGAGAGGGTTCTCTTACCATTTTAGTACTATATATATAGTTTTTTTTCCCCATAAATTTTTGTAGACATCATGAGAATAATAAAGTGGATTGTTCCGTAAAATGAAGAAATTAGCCATTAGAAATTGGGGTGTAATTAGATACGGTTACCGTCGGGCTTGTGTTTGATTGTATGTAAGCATTCGTTTTTGTCATATATCGACTTCCTGCTTCGTGATACTACAGTTGCTTCCAAACATAATAACATTAATAAATGACATTTTCCCACCGCGTTCCATTGTAATTGTGAATATATTTACATCATTGACGTCGTTGCAGTAATGTCGTCTCGTTTTTGCCTTTTGCTCTTGGGGTAACTTATATTTCAATTCATCATGTTTTGTAGCTTGGTTAAACCCGCTTTTCATTTTGTGGGATATTTGGTTGAGTTGGAACCGTTTCGTTTTGATAAAATGTCTATGTTAACCGATTCTATTATTGCTAATTATCGGCCTCGCTCCGTGTACGTGTGTTTCCACCGCAATAACTTAAAGCCGAAAAAGAATTTGCAGACTATTTTCAGGCTCTGGATTGAATTAAGTTCCCATCTGTTTCTCTTCACTTCTTGGTTCCTCTCTTTTACTTAATAACTACACAAGTTAATAGTAAGATTCTAACATAGTTAGCTAAGAAGTAGCTAAATTAATTAGGAAACAAAGATTTGTAAAAGCTAGGGGTGAAAATCAAGATTTTCTGTTCTCATAAAAATTGAGATTTAGATTTTACGCTAGATCGAAATTCTTTTGACTGTCAGAATTTATTTGAAAATTTATATTTAGAATGAATTACTGTAATTGTTAAATGATATAACTTTTCATGAAAATTCACACACTTATCAATGGAAAAGGTTACAACTTTGGAAAGATTGCAACACTTACAAAAGATTGCACAATTTCACGATAAGACACCACTTATTTATAAAAAATGATTGGTCACCCCAATTTTACTATATTTTTTTCATGGCATATTTTTCCATGAAACACAAAAAATAATTCTCTACAAATTTTATGCATTCATGTTAGAGTTTTTAGAGGTACCAATACTGCTAAAGATCTGACAGATACTCGGATAGCGACTTCCTTCCGAGTATGAGATCGAACGTTGTATCTTGGGAATACTTTATCCATTTAAGGTCAAAATCAAATGTAGCGGTCAAATAGGATTTTAAAAGCATACGGTGAATTCGTCCGGGATTACATCCAAATATGTTTTTTTATTTGCAGTATCAAATTCTGTGAAATGATGATTTTCCCTTATCAACTTTGGGCGACAAATTAATACTTGCGTTTTCTATATGTACACTATGCCTTATTTACTTTCTATTAAATTTTCAAGAATATATTTATTTATAAAAATTTTATGATTTAACCCACCGCGAATACTATCAATCTTAAATCCTATTTTACTTATTGTTTCTGGCGTAATATGCATTTGGCGTCCAGAATATTGTTTCTATCTAAAAACTGAAAGTTGATTGGATACTCAAATCGATTCTTAAAAAGAAAGAAAAAAAAAATCCTGGTGTTTTTTGAATATCACTTATAATTTGTAACAACATTTAATTTTTCAGCAGCGTAGTTTAATTTGATATCAAAGTTCAAAGTGGTACTCTGACTTTCTGGAAGTTGCTAAAATCTTGAAACTTGATTATTATAGTTTATTTTAATTTTTCTGGGAAGTTCACGTAAACTTTTGTGTAAGTTATTTAAGCGGTTTAGTGACTGATTTTTAGTGAAAACGTTTTCAAAACTGTTTTATCACTGGCGCAAATAAACTAGTTTGGAAATCGCAGTTACGGTTTAGTTTTCAGTAACAATTATGGTTGCTATTACCCTTAATAGTTGCGGTTGTGATTTAAGGTTACGGTTAAGATTACCATACCTGTGAGATTGGTTATGGTTACGATTATGATTGCCTATGATGGTTACTATTTAGGTTACGATTACTGTTGGAGTGTAACAGAAAAAATAAAATATTTACAGATTCTGTAATAGCATATATGCATACTATCTGTGTATAAAAATCTCGTGAACACCAACAAGAATGGAAGTTGCACAGCCTCCAATCACCAATAAGAATGGAAGTTGCGCAGCCTCCAATCTTCTGTTGTATTCCTATTTAACACCTTGCTCTCTGTTCTGGAAGAGAGGGTGAACTCTCTACGTCTATGGAAAATGGAACGTGTTTAAATAGGTTACAAGAAGGACCTAATAGCAAAATATTTGAAGAGTTATCCTGTGTAGATTTGAATTCCATATTATCTACTTAGATAATTCTTATCCACATAAATCACAATAAATACCATAATCTTCATCCCCATATTATGAATTTATAATTCGGTTTCCATGTTATTAGTGCTTAAATAGGTTACAACAAGGACCTAATAGCAAAATATTTGAAGAGTTATCATGTTTGGATTTGAATTTAATATTATCTACTTAGATAATTCTTATCCACATAAATCACAAATACTACAATATGATTCTAACTGAACTCTCCATCCCCATATTATGAATTTATAATTCGGTTTCCATGTTATTAGTGTTTATTAAAAATTCTCACATTAAGATTACAAATATTCGCTAATTAAGTAGAATTTTTTATTATCTAATTTAATTGGTAAATTAAATTTGCTTGAGCCTTTCCCTTTAATTTATTTAATGTATTGGATTACAAAATCCACATGCAAGCTTTGATACTATCAAAACTTATAACCTTGCTTAAGGGGGTATCATTAATCCCTATTCACAGACGTGCATTCCATCAATTATTAATAAAAACTGTATGAAAAATGTTATCATTCAACTCACCAATTTTATTGATTCATAATAAATCTCACTCTTCTATGAATGAAAATAACAAACATTATCCACGTATGTCTAAATAATAATTTAAGGATTAAGAGCATAAATAATTTCCATAACCACCAGGCATTAATTTCTCATATAATCAGTACTAAAATAATTATCTCAACACAGACTTGTTTAATACACATAAAGTATACTAGTATAAGGAGTTAGAACTGTATCGTTTTTTGTAGTCAACACAGACCTACTAAAACTATGTGCTGCAATTTATCGATGGTGTATCCCTTTTCATCTAAAATTGTAAATATATGTTGAATGTTAACAATATAAAACTTCTATTCTATAAGAACCAATAATCTAATATTTTTTGCATAAGCCGTGCTCCATACACTAGATCATCTACAATATAGAATATGAAATACATATTTATTCATTAAAACATAATGTTAAGTAAATATTGCTCATACATATTCTCATTAAGCATATCTATAATTCAAAATAAGCATATTTCTTAGTATAATCCTAACACTTTATATTGAAACTGAAATTTTGTTTGAAACTTAGTGGAAAAATTTTCTTCCCCTTTTAATTGCTATCTGGCATCCAGTAGGACAAAAAACTTAAAATTTTAATATTTGGTTTTAGTTTTCTTGTCCTTTTGTTCGTGAAACCATTATTAATAGAAAAGTTGCAATTCAATCAAGGAAAATTTTTAATTTGGTTGCATCGTTGATCCAAAATTCTAAAGGAAAACATTAATATATAATTGTTCTTTGTTGGACAGCGACGGTTTATAGTCCTAAGGAAATTATTGTATATTATTTTAATAATTCTTTGTTAGATAATTTTCTCCTATCATATAATTTTGAACTTGTTTCCGGTGAGGTTATGAATAAGTCAGAATTTATAATTATGGAATACCGCAATCTAATTGTGGTGTTAGTTGCATTTAAGAAATGGCAAATCAAAGTGCTGAAAATGTCAATGGTACCGCTGTCACGATTGCTCTCCCTACGATGGTAGTTTGAGATTTGTTGGTCACATCCAACAGTCAACTTGACTTCGAATAAATCTCAAAGTACTACTTGAGAATGTGGGGGAGGGTGGGTATCATGTATATCAGTACTATTTCATATATGTTATGTATGTTACTAGTAATTGACGAAGGATGCAACTATATCTAGTTGTGGCTTACATAATTGTGCTGTGCATCCCAGTATCTATACGTATCTATACTAAATTCAAGACTAGTGAAATGTTCTTGCATTGGTATAACTGATCAATTCCGGTCTAATCGGAAAATACGAGTCTCCAAGAAGAATATCCAAAAAAATGGATAAGTCAATACCCATGAATATAGTAGTGATTTTTCCAATATTTTAGATTGGCCATTATATAGTGGTAAGAAGGATGGAAACTTATTACCATTGCATGAGTTAGCAATGTGAACATACAAAGAGTAATATATTTCCATGTAGGGGGGTTCCTAATGGAATGTCTAGAATTATAATAACTAGAACAATTTGGAAAATATAGCATTATATATATGCAAAAGATACTATTTGAGTTGGATATTGTAATATTGGCATACATCTTGATAACAGTCTATACCGGTATATTGTGAATATACTTTTTAAAAGTGTCCACATCCAATGTGTAGACATTGTGATACGATTTTAAGTCATAAGCCTTATAATAAAATTGAGACAACGATACACAACTTGATTCTATAAGAATGCAAGTGAAACCTTTTCAACAATATGGATTTAGTTTTGATGTGTAAGAAGAGTCTTGCACAATATCATTTAGATAAGGATTTAAAATCTAGACGAAATATTTTTTCTGATACTTTGAAATCAGTACAAATGTGTATCATAACCAGTTAGTATATGAAATACTGGTAAGAAAAATGGCATGTACTAGAATTATATTTGGATGAAAATTCAAACTAAATGATTCTCGGTGTAGATAAAATGCGCATATTGGGACTTAGTAAATTGATCATTAGTTAAAGTCCACAAAGTACATGCTCAGTAAAGAAACTATGTATAAAATAAATGATCAGTAATATCATTATGGAAGAGTTTGGCACTTCTTGAGCAATGTGTTAAGAATGAATATATCTTACATATGCATATGCAAAACTTTATTGGAATCTCAAAAATAAGTTAGCAATGTCTAGTATGAAGTCGGAGTTTATAGGACTGGACAAGACTGTGATAGCATCTTAAAGTGATATTAACAATGTGGCTCACTAATAGGTTTGGATGTTAGCAAGGCTAAACCAAAACCTATGTAATAGCACAATCATATATCGGCTAGAGTTGCGATTTGACAAAAGTCTATATTATATATGAGTAATAGAGATTAGCACAATTTAGTGAGGATTAAAGTATGGATACGACTTAATTGCCGTCTAATGAGATGTATAACACAATATCATGAATAGTGAGAAACATGTTAAAAAATTCCTCAAGAACACTAATGACCTTTGATATTGTACTATGAAAAGGATAACATTCGGGGATCCAATGTTAAGGCCTTATATGTGGATTAGATGTGAATCATCAAGGGGAATAGGATTGAGCCCGCTAAATGATCAAACCCACATGATGGCAATCCAACCTAGTCGTACTAGAGGTCAAATGGCACTAAGTTCAACAGGACAACCGAATTGTGAAGGAAGATCATCCACAATCACTCGGGAAATTAATTTCCTACCCATTCTTAGGATGAATGAGTGACTTCGTTAATGATAACCTTTGATTTTAACGATCGTATATCTTGTCTTTATGAGTGGGGTATACGAGAATACTCTTAATAAGAGATTACCTATATCAAGTTTAAGTGTGGCTATTTTGTTGAGAATGATATTAGGGCTTGTTCTTTGGAGTACTTGAATAAACTACCAAGGAATGTCCAGTGCCAAAATAGACACAATAAAAGGGCTTATTAGCGGTATAAAAAATACGTTGTATGAGTATTATTGTCTTGGTATACAAAAATATCGAACGATTCAAGGCATTGTGTCCACCGGTTGACAAATCCAATAGTACTTCACTACGAAAGGTTCAAAGCCAAAAGTTACCTGTTCCGATGCAACAAGCTTCTGTGGTACTCTCGAATGCAATAGAATTCACATTGCATTTTCAACCATTTCATTTATGTGGGAGATTGTTGGAATTTTATTTAAAAATGTATATTTTGAATGAAAGGTTATAATTGTTAAATAGTACAACTTTTAATGAAAAGTCACACCCTTATGGATTGAAAATGTTGCAACTTAGAAAGATTGTAACACTTAAAAAAGATTGCACACTTTCCCGATAAGACACCACATTGTCTATAAAAAAGGATTGATCACCTTAATTTTACTATATTTTTTTCATGGTATACTTTTCCATAAAACACACACACATACAAAATAATCTCTACAATTTTTGTGTATTCATATTGGAGAGTCTATAGAGATATAAATACCGCAAAAAGTTTGATAAATATTCGGATAGCGGCTTCCTTCCGAGTATGAGATCGAAGGGTTATACTTTGGGAATTCTTTATCTATTTAAGGTCATAAGCAAATGTGGAGGGCAAATAGGATTTAAAGGGATATGATGAAACCATGTACTCATCCGGAATTACATCCGAATATGTTTTATTATTTGCAATTCCAGATTCAGTGAAATAGAGATTTTCTAGTATCAACTTTGGGCGACAAATTAATACTTACTTTTTTCATATGTATGGTACACCTTATTTACTTTCTCTATTAAACTTTCAATTCTAATTTTCTATAATATATTTATTTATGAAAACTTTATGATTTAACAAACGGCGGAAACCAACATTAACTACCTCAAATCATAAAATCATTGGTTCATCATCACAAATAAAAAGCAAATTTAACCAACAATATGTACACCTCAATCTTTAATCCTTCACTATAATATGATCTATGTAGACCTCAACAAATAAGAAATGCTCAATTGGAAATTAATGAGAAAACATCATAAGTGTAGCAAAACTACGCACTCTTCTTCTTCTACGTGGCCAATTTCATTGAATCCTGTCTTGCTATTACCATCACAGAAACTCGTGCTATTAACATATATATCTGCATAACTATGCTATAGCTTATCATTATAGAAATTATTAAAATATATTTAAGTATCAAAATATTTTTAAAAAATAAATATTCTTATAAATTGATTACTACAAATGTGAGATTCTCCATAAATTTTTTAATATTACCCCAAATCAACCTTCATTTTTAAATATTATCATAATAAGATTTTCTTACACCTAAAATTAACCTAAATAGATAATAATTTTTTGTAAAAATATTATCGTAGTATATATCTTACCAAATCCAATCTTTAATAAAATCATAAATAATTGAAAAAAGAAAGAAAAAATACAAGATTTTATATATAAAAAATATCCAAAATACTTTTATATAATATAATAATTAAGATTAATATAATATAAAAAAAAAAAACATAATACACACACCCGTGCATCGCACAAGCTGCATTAAATCTTTGTTTTTATAATAAATATGGAACATAACGAAAAAGTACTTGTAATTTTCCACATCACGAAAATACAAATATAGTTTATGGTTTTTAGTTTTCTTTTTACGTTCTAAACTTTTCAAAAAAAAAAAACAACAAGAAAATGATATATTTTATGAATGTTATAACATAAATTATACATTATGCCCATTTTTTAGAACGTATTTAGAAAGAAAATATGATACTTGTCCATATAATGTAATGTTATTTTGATATGCCGTATATCACTAAGGTTGACAAATAAGCGAGGGAGTAATTTACGTGTTTGACGAAAGAAATTAAATTTTAACAGTGATCTTGAAAAAAGAAAGTTAAAGAGACGGAGCAGTTTCGAGAATACCCAAATAAACAACCACCAAAAAATATCTAATCTAAATATCAGAAAAAGTAATGCTCAGCAAGTTCGGCCTAAATAAGAATAGTAGCAAATAAATGTACATTTTAAAGCATCAAAAAAATTATTTGCATTTTTCTGAAGGAAGGTTACAGTATAACTGCAAATCATTTTTTTTTTAATTTTTAATTTTTGTACATAAGAGACTAAGGATCCGTTTGGGGTGTAAGAATTTATCATGAAAAAATATGACGGAAATAATTTTTTTTTTATAATAAATTATGAATTCAAGTAAAATATTTTTTTTTCGGTTATTTCCTTCAAGAAATCTTTACACCAAGACACCATAAGGCTTCAGTTGGTACAATGATTTTTCGTGGAAAAATGTAATTTAAAAAAAATTGTCTTCACAAAAAATTTTGAATTTCCATACAATATTTTTTTTCTGTTATATTTTTTTCAAGAAACCAATGTATCAAATGCAACGTAAAACTTAATGAAAAGGAAAAGAAGAAAGAAAATTTTAAGTGTTACTAGGGCCCCATAGCATATAATTTCGGGCCAAAGTCTTTCACAAGGTGCTTTGTCGAAATTCCTTGCATCCTATCATATTTCTGTGTACATTAGCTAGATTATCATATTCGTTTCCAAAATCTTCTTTTTACAAAAGTTTTCATGTACCATTTTTCTATTTAAAGTGTGATAGGGGTTAATTGGGAAACCAACTCAATGAGATAGGGGTTAATTCGGAAACCAAATCAATACAAGAATTTTTGTATAGAATAATTTTTTTAATGGAATTATTATATTTTAATGATAAATTATTCTAAATTAAGAATAATTTACCATAACTATTATTAAAAAAAGAAATATTAATTGTAATTTATCCTAAAATTATAATAATTTGAATGTATGAATTTTGTTTATTCCAGGCTGAGAAGAATGAACCTAATAGTAGAACCCAACCTAGCAATTATGATCTTAGAGAGGTCATTAATAGAGTTCAATATAACCCACATGGAACCTCACAAATTACAGAATCCCCTACTTCTATTCAGGATCTTAAGCATGAAATCATCTTCTGAAAAATGAAATTAAGACCCTTAGAGAAAATCAGCACCAATAGGTTTTAGAATTACTGAAGATTTATCAAAATTTAGGCTCTTCCAACAATCCTAGCTCTTCCACTCTCATAGAAGAGCCATCAGAAGAATATTTACATATTGTTAATAAATTTCCTAATTAGAAATGACATATAAAAATTACTTTGGTTGTAAATGATATTTTTGTTTTAAAATATATTATTGCCTTTTTGACAGTAAGGTAGATATGAATTGCATTGAGGAATGGTTAATTCCCTTTGAATATTTTGAGAAAACTACTCAAAACCTATCTAGTGTTAATGACACTAAAATGATTATTAAATATAAATTGTCTAATGTTTATATTTGCAATGATGACATATGTTTATCTGCATCATTTTTTCTTATCAGGAATATGTCTCAGCATGTTATCTTAGGAACTCCGTTTTTATGTAAACTTATGCCTATTACAAAAATTGATCCAATAGGAATTTATGCTACTATTAATAATCAGGATATCATATTTAATTTTATTAATAAAACATTTAGATCTGCTTCTTTTTAAGGAAAAACAATTGAATTTTTTGCCCAAAAAAAAAATAGTTTTATTAAATATTGAACAAAAATTACAGCATCTATCTTTACAACAAAAAATTAAATATTTTAAAACAGAATTTCAAACTATTATTTGTAGTGATATTCTTAATGCTTTTTGGAATAGAAAAAAAACATATTATATCTCTTCCTTATGAAACCGAATTTTCTGTGAATAACATTCCAACTAAAGTTAGACCTGTACAAATGGAAAAAAAATATTTAGAACTGTGCAAAAAAGAAATTGAAACTCTTTTACAGAAAAAATTAATCAGGAAAAACTATCCTCCTTGGAGCTGTACTGCTTTTTATGTTAATAAGAATGTAGAAAAAGAAAAAGGTATTCCAAGGTTAGTCATTAATAATAAACTTCTTAATGATATTTTAAAATGGATCAAGTATCTTATTCTCAATAAAAAAAGATTTATTGGATAGGCTACAAGATTCAGTCATATTTTCTAAGTTTGATTTAAAATTAGGATATTGACAAATTTAAATTTATGAGAATGATAAGTATAAGATTGCATTCACAGTACCCTTTGGACACTATGAATGGAATGTTATGCCTTTTAGTTTAAAAAATGCTCCATCAGAATTTCAAAATATTATGAATGATATTTTTAATCCTTATTCTGAATTTATTATTTGTTATATTGATGATGTACTTATTTACTCTACATCTATTGATCAACATATTAAACATTTGAATATTTTAAAAAATGTTATCATTAAAAATGGTTTGATTATTTCTGCACAAGAAATGAAATTGTTCTAAACAAAAGTAAGGTTTTTAGGTAGGTTATGAATAGAGGCCAAGGCCGAGGTCGCGGTAGAGGCCGCACCCAATACCAGTATTTATCAGAATTTCCTTAAATTCAATCAGGAGGATGGATTACACCCAAAAGATCAGTATCATTAGTATCTGGCATTAATACCTCTCATCAGTATCCAATCCTTCTGCTAAGGACATTTGATTAACTAATGAATCAGAATTATATATTCGGAATAAAATATCTGAAGAGGTGGTCCTTTATATCGAGGATAATGACACCACATTATTATCTGATCCTTGGGCTATCAAGGAAAGATACCTTCAGCATCAGGTATATTTACCTCATCAGGATATCTACCATTATGTATTTAAATACATGCTCATTGATTCAACTTTAGCATAATTCACCCATTACAAGGTGGATGAAAATAGGACAAACAACCCTATGAAGAGAATGTCCAAGATGTTCCTAAGATACTTTAAAAAATTGAGAGAGATTTTTCAAAAATCACGTCTACAATTATTTCTTCACCTTCCGTGCAGGAAACCAATTTAAAATCTCATCTAGAGGTGACTTCTTTTAAATTATCCCAACATAAGAAGGATGAAGAGTTTATTTCTACTTTAGCCAACAAATTAAAAAGTTTAAATGTTGGTTCTTCATCTCTTATGGTTTTAAATCAAGAAACAGAAAATATTAATCATATTGAGAAAATTGAAAATATATTTGAACAAATTCCTCAATCTGATTCTGTAAATAAAATTTATTTTTCTAAAAAAAATACCAGAATGACTACAATGTCTCCTAGTAGATACTATTATCCCAGATCAACTCTTCAAGATATTTTGTATGAAGAGGATTATATGCAAACACAATCTAAATATTCAGGAAAATCTATTTATTCTTGGAATATTGATGGGAAATCTGATTATCAAATTTATCAAACTATTCATGAAATGCTCATGTATGCATCTGTAGCAAGAGCCAATAATAATTCTGATTCACAAATTGCAATTTTTATTACAAATGGTTTTACTAGAATTCTTAAGGGCTGATGGGATAATGCATTGACCAATTAGCAAAGAGCTGAAATTATAGGAGCTACCAGAATTAAGGTAACTTGTTCTGCATAAATTCCTGTTGAATGGATTTTCTAATCTAGCTTCCTGGTGTAAAATACATTAAGTCTTAAATTCCATTTCACTTTGCATAGGACTTTCTCTATTATTAGTCCTAGCTGGTGGTGGTAGAATATAAACACCATGGGAAATTTGTTGTTCTGAAATTCTTAGCCCTTGTAAAAATGTATCTATCTCAAATATGTAATCTGTATTACTAGATTTAGGCCTTATAGGTTTAGATCTAGGATACTCACTCCTAAAGGGTTCAGATCTAGAAGGTTCAGACCTAGAATATACTGAGTTTTTAGTAATACTAGGATATTGAACTTCATAAGGAAGTGCGGAAGAATAAGAAACATTAAAACTACTTCTGATCAATCTAGGTTTATGAAAACTGAGATAAATAACTCCATCTTTTTTCTGAACAATATCATTGATGTTATGATGTAAAATAGGAGTATTTTTCATCTCCAATATGTATAAGTACGATAGTAATTCCCATATGACTCTTTTATGGTTCCACGAACAAACATTATGACCTTTTCCCGTGACCTCTAAGCCTTATGATAAGTCTTTTTTATCCCATAATTTGTCAGTATGTCTTCAATTATTTTTCTAGATAAGTGATCATGGTGATGGTCTTGGTATTTACCCTTTATGTACTCCCCAATAATCCAATATATTACTTGTCTATTATCCTCATGCCTCATTACTATTGAGCATATGTGTACATGTACAAATTTCTGGACCTCAAAAATCTGGGAGAATTTTTTCCTTTCATAGCTCACAAGCTCCATTTGCATTTTTCATCCGTATATCTTACATACCAAAGAGCTTTTGTTGAC